>JAAGNO010013058.1:0-19287 GCA_033439905.1 Ceryle rudis | reverse complement strand
CCCGACCTATCGGTTGGAACTGTTGACAGGGCGGCCTTGGGACAATTAGAGCAGTTTGGCTCTTTCCTGTCAGTTCAGTAAGAAGACAAGTTAAAATGGGGATCATGTAGGGAGGAAGGATCTCTTCAGTGCTCACATTCTTCCTTCATTTTGCCATGTGCTGTTCTACCTGTTACCACATCTGCTCAGTAGGCTCAGGTTGTGTGGTCCTCTTGGATAAGCCCGTCTGCCTGTTTCAACTAGCCAATGGCAGCCAGCCTAAAGCTGAATGGTCAGATAGCATCTCTCACAGCTTTGCTGTGAGCAGCTTCCGCTCCTCAAGGAAGGAGGGGATCTTGGTCTCCTTGAGGGGGTTTTCTATAGTGGGCTTGGTGGAGCAGAGTTCAGAGTCTTCTTTGTCCACAGATTCCCCAGCACATCCATGGTCTGGTCTGTCAGGGCTGCATCCCTCACTCTGGCAATGGTTTATCTCTGTGATATAGCGCTTACCATTTTGAGCCCTGTGAGGAATGGCTGGGAGGTGGAATTAGTGGCACTGGCTGAAGGAGGCGTTGGAGGAACCTTCTCGAGAATCCCCACTGTTGCCAGAGTACAGGCTGTTACTGCTGGGATGGCATAAACACCCAGCTGCACAACACAAAGAAAAGACAGGTTAACAATCTTTCCAGCCCCACTACCTCCAAATAAATAAATCAGCTGGACCCCAGTCAGCCCAGATGGCTGATTAAAGCAGTTTTCATTTACCATCAATGGGATGTGCTTTCCTTCAGGAACTAGTAGAGGTGACAGCACATTTGCTATAAGAATTCCCAAGGGATTAGCTGGAAGGAAATAAAATAGGCACTTATTTTCATGAAAGCAGTCAGAATCATGTGCCCACCCCTACTGCCAGTAAGCACCATAGCTGCAGTGTGCAGCAGAGCAATGAGTAAGGACAGAACAAGGCATATGCAGGGAGAAACCAGAAGAGGAACATTTAGAGAAGCTGACTGTGTGGTCTTACCTGTTGCCACATCTGTTCCCTCACAAAGTCCATTCTATAAACCTATTTCCCTACAACCTGTAACTCCTATAATCTGGTTATGAATTGCAGTGTCTTCACCCTCACAAGACTGCCTTAATAAACGGTCAGGGACAAATGGGACAAAATTACATGGATGAATCCATCGTCACAGAATCATAGAATCAGAATGTTTTGGGTTGGAAGGGACCTTAAAGATCACCTAGTTCCAGCCCCCCTGCCACTGGCAGGGACACCTCCCACTAGACCAAGTTGCTCAAAGCCCCATGCAACCTGGTCTTGAACACATCCAGTGATGGAGCAGCCACAATTTCCCTGCGCAACCTATTCCAGTGTATCACCACCGTCAGAGGGAAGAACTTCCTAATTTCTTATCTAAACCTCTTCCAGTTTGAAGCCATTACCCCTCATACTATCACTATAAGCCCTTGTAAAAAGTCCCTCCCCAGCTTTCTTGTAGGCCCCCTTCAGATACTGGAAGGCTGGAATAAGGTCTTCCCAGAACCTTCTGTTATCCAGGCTGAACAACACCAACTCTATCAGCCTTTCTTCATAGGAGAGGTGTTCCAGCCCTCTGATCGTTTCTGAGGCCCTCCTTTGGACCTGCTCCAACAGGTCCATGTCAATCTTGTGTTAGGGACTCCAGAGCTGGACACAGTACTCCAGGAGGGGTCTCACAAGAGTACAGGACCTCCCTTGACCTGATGGCCACACTTCTTTTAATGCCGCCCCGGATACATTGGTGCCTCATGTTGCGCTTTTCATCAGCCAGCACCCCTGAGTCTTTCTCCTCCGCACTGCGCTCTAGCCATACTCTACCCCCAGCTTCTATTTGTGTTTGCGATTGTCCTGAACCAGGTGCAGGACCTTGCACTTGGCCTTGTAGAACATCACTCGATTCCACAGTCCATGTCACCAACAAAGACGTTAAGTAGCACTAGTCCCATTACCAATCCCCAAGGAACACCTCTTGTCACTGGTCTGCATCTGGACATTGAGCTGTTGACCGCAACTCTTTCAGTGTGACAATCCAGCCAATTCCTTATCCACCAAGTGGTCCATCTATTAAATCCATATCTTTCCAATTTAGAGACCAGGATGTTGTGTGGGACAGCGCCGAAGATCAGCTGCCCTGATGTAATATAGCAGCAGTAACAAATAAAAGTGATTTTCCTTCTTTACTCTCCCTATGACATTAGGTATATAAACATATGGATAAGATCCCCCTGAGCCTTCTCAAGGGTGAACAGTCTAGCTCTCTCAGCCTTGTCTGGCTTAACAGATGCTCCATTCCCTTAATTATATTAGTAGCTCGTAACTGGACTTACATTAATATGTCCATGTCCTTTTTGTACCGGGGAGCCTAGAACAGAATGCAACTCCTCAGATGTGGACAGGGGACCTCCCTCAAGCTGCTGGCTATGCTCTTCCAGATGGTAACCAGGATACCATTGGTCTTCTTTGCCAATAGGGTATGAAAAGCAGCAAAACCCTGTGACAGCTTTCTAAAGTGCTATTAGGTGATTCCTGACACCTTTCAAACCAATACATTTCCTCAGTAAAACCTCGGTAAAACCCAAGGTGGCAGAGAAGTTGATCTCTGCTAACAACTACAAAAATCACATGGCAGGAGAGAAACGTTGGACATTTGTCTGCACTGGAGTAGAGGGTTGCATTGTTACGGGGCTGGAGCTGAGCAGTGTGTGAAGCAGCAACTCTGAGACTCAGATTAGGAACTTTAAGGCAATTTTCTGCAAACAGTCAAACAAGTGAACTTGATTTTCAACTAGTGTGTGGATATGGGGTTAGGAAAGCCAGAGCCAAGTCTGGTGAGATGTGTGAAGGTCAACAAGAACGTCCTTCTACAAGTACATTAGCAGAAAAAAAGAAGATTAGGGAAAATGTGGGCCTTCTGCTAGATGAGGGAGGAGACCTGGTGACAACATGGAAAAGGACGAAGTGTCTTCTTCACCTCAGTCACTGGTAAGACTGGCCTTCAGCTCTGAGACCAGACTGAGTCTGAGGCAAGGAATATTTTCGCTTAGTGGAGGAGGACTAAGTTAGGGAAGACCAGACATATACAAGACCATGGGACTATTACAATGCACCAATGAGCGCTGAGGGAGCAGGCTGTTTTCACTGCAAGGCCATTCTTTGTTATCTTCAAAAGGTAGTAGCAATTCAAATAGGTTCCTCAGGACTGGAAGAGAGCATTCCCATCTTCAAGTGGGGCAAGAAGGAGAATTGAGGGAACTCCAGGCCTTTCAGTCTCACTTTGATGCCTGAGGAGGACATGGAACAACTGATCCTAGATACCATTTCCAGGCACATGAAGGACAACAGGCACATGAAGGTGAACATGGGTAGTCAGCAAAGGAGAAATACTTAACTAACCTAATAGCTTTGTACAGTGAGAAGACTGACTGTGTGGATGAGGGGGAAGTGGTGGATGTTTCTTATCTCAACTTTACTAAGGCTGTTGACACTGTCTCCCATAACATCATCACACACAAGCTAAGTACTGACGAGATAGGAGAGTAAGATGAACTGAAAGTCAACAGAACAGCTGGACCCAGAGAATTATCATCACTGCCATGAAGTCTAGCTGAAGGCCAGTCACTAGTGGTACACTCCAGGCGTTGATAGTGCAGCCAATACAGTTTAACACTAATGAAAAACCTGGACGATAGAGCAGAGTGCACCTACAGCCAGTTTGCAGATGATGTGGTGCTGGGAGGAGAGGCTGATAGAAGAGATGGGTACACTGCCATTCAGAGGAACAGGCTAGAGAAACAGGCAGAGAGAAGCCTTGTGAAGATCAACGAGAGGAAATGTAAATGTGCACCTTGGGAGGAATAGCCCCTTCCACCACGACACACTGGGGCTGACTAACTGGAAAGCAGATTTGCAGAGAAGGACGTGGTGTGGGGGGTGTCAGAGACGGTGTCAAAGACTGTGTGTTGTCTCAACATTGCTCCATCAGTGTGGGTAAATATCAAACCATGAACTCAGCAACGGATGGACCACAAGGCTAGAAGTTCCTGTTTTCCTATGAACTTGAATACGGAGCCAGTTCTGAGAACTGCAACCTAAGCCCTGCACGTGCGCCCAGATCCAGGGCTTGGAAGACCGAGGGGTCCAGAGACCCCTGAAGACCACCTATGAACCCTCAGAGACAGTACTGGGCATGCGTACCACTGCCGGGTGGTAGGTGCAGTTAAGTAAAACAGCTCCTAGAATATACTAAGTAGTTCTTAGAAGAAGGATGAATATTCAAGAGGACAACCCAATAAAAGAGCAGGAATAACCAACATCAGATAGCACTCTCTCTTACCGGACTTGGAAATCAATTGGACTGATGCGATGCTACAGATCTGTGGTGGTAGCTATCACAACTGACCCTTTTCTTCCTTTCTTTCCTTTCTCTCTCTCTCTTTGCTTTGCAAACCTGTTGTTAGGCAAATAAAGTCACTTGGCACTTGACTCCACTTTGAGACTTAGTTCTGTTCCCAAGAATACAATCAAAACCTCACTCTGGTTGATGACAGGCATGTGACAAGGTGGTAGGCAGACACCAACTTGTTTGTGAGCCAATAACACAGACTCACGATAAGGGCTACCAGCATTCTTGGTTACCGTAGGCAGAGTGTTGTCAGCAGGAGGTGATCTTTGCCCTCTGCTAGGCTTAGTGGAAACATCTGGAGTATCATGTCCAGTTCTGGGCTCCTTACTATGAAGGAGACAAGGACTTACTGGTTCAGCAAAGGGCCAAAAAAATGATTAAAGGATGGGAGCTTCCTTCATGTGAGAGACCGAGAGAGCTGGGACTGATCAGTCTGGAGAAACTGCTGGAAATCAGTTTTGCAGAGAAGGACATGGGGTCTCAGTGGACTGCAAGTTGACCATGAGACAGTAATACACCCTTGCAGAAAGATGTCCAACACCATCCCGGGTTGCATTAGGAAGAGCATTGCCAGCAGATGGAAGGCAATGATTCTTCCCCTCTGCTTAGCCTTGGTGAGAAACATCTGAAGTGCCGAGTCCAGTGCTGGGCTCCTCAATACAAAAAAGATACATAGTTAATGTAGCAAGTCCAGTCAAGAAACAAAGATATGATTAAGGGATCCGAGCATCTCTCATATTTAAAGAGGCTGGGAGGGCTGGAACTATCCAGCCTGGAGATAAAAACCTTGATCAAAGATTGTGAAGAAAAGAGAACCAGAATTTTCTTAGTGGTGCCCACTGGCAGGATAAAAGGCAATGGGCACAGACTGTAACATAGGAAACTGTCTGAATATAAACTTATTTTCTGTGACAGTGTTTGAACAGTGGTGTTTCCATGAACTATCAGTGTGCTGAAGCAGAAAGTATGGAACTGCTTTCTGCCCCTCACTGTGTGAGGCGTGGAAATGTGAGCATTAGGCTAAATTTGAAAAGACTAAGTGAGGCTATCTGAGCAATTACAGGGTTTCAGCCACCTTCTCTTCCTAGGAAGAAAGATGATTATGAGCCTAGACTAAGAATGGAAAGATCACTGGAGTTAATCAACTGTACACTATGGTCCAGGAGTCCTGGTGGATTAGCCAGCAGTACTCTGCAGTGGGTCTCTGTGTGTTGTGGACAGCAATGCTGATGTACTGAAACTATGCAGGGTGCAGAAAATGACATGCTGACAGACGACAGTAAATGAAGAATCTCATGGATAAAGCTCTGGATGTGGAAGTCCAGTCAATGGATGATGTGGATGATGGTCCTTCTACACCAGAAGTGCCCCCAGGGTCAGAAAGTTCTACCCCCCAATATCATGACCACCTCCACAGGGAAGAAAAGAAGGGTTATAGTTGCAGATGACTCCCTACTGAGGGGAACAGAGGGCCCAATAGACCCTCCTTACAGGGAAGTCTACTGCCCTTCTGGGTCCTAGGTTAAGGTCATCACCAGGAAACTTCCTAGGCTAGTACATCATGCAGACTATTACCTGTTACTGGTCTTTCCATGTGGGTAGAGATGACACTGCAACCCATAGGCAATGAGCGATCAAATGAGACTTCAGGGCCTTTGAACAGTTGGTGAGGGAATCTGGGGCACAGGTTATTTTTTCCTCTCTCCTTCCAGTTGCGGGCAGTGAAGGGAAGAGACAGACTCACCAGCTCTATGGCTGGAGTCACTGCCACAGTTTTGGGGGTTTTGATAACAGGATGGCCTACATGGCGCAAGGCTTGCCGATGTCAGATGGATTCACTTTTCTCAAAGGGGGAATAGGGAAGTCCAGGAGCTTGCAGGGCTCCTTGACAGGGCTTTAAACTAGACTTGAAGTGGGAGGGGAATTACATCAGGCTTGCCTGTGACAAGATATGGGATGACACAGCATGGTTAGAGGAATGGGGTGATAGTGAGGGTCCTCAGCCTATTGCTCTGAGCTGTGCCGGGGGCATGGCAAGACACCTGAGGTCCTATGGAGATGAGCCAGGGGCTTCTGAAGTAGTAGAAGGAAACAAGGAAACATCAGTGGAATACCTCAAAGGTATTAAGGAGAGCTCCTCTAAGAAGGTGACACAGCTGACAGCCCAGCTGAAGTGCCTCTACAACAATGCATACAGCACGGGCAACAAACAGAAGGAGCTGAAAGCCATCATGATGCTAGAAATCTATGACCTGGTTGCCTGGAGCATGACTACAGACTGTTCAGAAGGGACACACAAGGAAGGAGTGGCAGAGGTGTTGTCCTCTGAGTCAAGAAACAGATGAACAGAGAAGAGCTTACCCTGAAGAACAGCCACGAGCAGGTTAACAGCTTATGGGTAAGAATTAAGAGACTGAGGCAACAAAGTGAATCTTGTGGTTGGTGCCTGCAACAGGCTGCCTGATCAAGGAGAGCCTATTGACAAAGCCTTTGTACTCCAGCTACGGGAGGCTTCATACTCACAGGTTCTCGTCCTGCTGAGTCACTTCAACCACCCCAACATCTGCTGGAAAAGCAGTATGGCAAGGTATAGGCAATCCAGGAGACTCCTGAAATGCACAGAAGGGAACTTCTTAAGCTGTCGAATAGACAGCCCTACCAGAGGGGATGTTACCTACTGCTCCTGATGGTCACCAGTGCAAATGAGCTAATCAGTGATGTTAAGGTTGGAGGCAGCCTGGGCTGCAGTGATCACACACTGGTGGAATTCATAGTCCTGAGGGATACGGGTCAGGCAAAGAATAAAATCAGAACCCTGAATTTTAGGAAAGCAAACTTTCAGCTCTTCAAGGAGTTAGTCAACAGGACCCCCTGGGAAACAGCCCTCAGGGACAAAGAAGCAGAACAGAGCTGGCAGATCTTTAAGAACACTTTCCAGAGAGTGCAAGCATTCTCAATCCCAGGTGTAAGAAACCAGGCAAGGAAGGCAAGAGACCAGCATGGCTGAGTTGACCTGCTGGTCAAACTAAAGGGCAAGAAGGAAATGCATAGGCAGTGGAAGCAGGGACAGCTATCCTGGGAAGAGTATAGGGAGACTGCCTGGTTGTGTAGGGGTGAGGTCAGGAAGACGAAGGCACAGTTGAAGCTGAACTTGGCAAGGAAATGAAAAGAGTAATAAGAAGAGCTTCTACAGGTATGTAAACCAGAAAAAAAAGGTCAAAGAAAGTGTAACCTCCATGGAGAGCAAGACTGGCAAGCTGGTAACAACAGACAAGGAGAAGGCTGAAGTACTCAACAACTTTTTGCCTCAGTCTACCTTGGCAGCCTCTCTTCTTATACCTACTGAGTCAATGATGGACAGGATGGGAACCAGGGGAGAAAAGCCCCTCCCACTGTAAGAGAAGATCAGGCTCATGATCACCTGAAGGTACTTAAACATACATAAGTCTCTGAGACCTGATGAGATGCATCCCAGAATCCTGAGGGAATTGGTTGATGTGGTTGCCAAGCCACGCTCAACGCTATTTAGAAAGTTGTGGCAGTCAGGTGAAGTCCTTGGTGACTGGAAAAAGGGAAACATTGCAGCCATTTTTAAAAAGGGTAGAAAAGAGGATCTTGGGAACTCCTAACCTGTCAGCCTCACCTCTGTGCTTGGGAAGATTATCGAACAAATCCTCTTAGATGCTGTGCTAAGGCACATGAAGGACAGGGAGGTGATCTGAGCCAGCCAGAATGGCTTCACCAAGGGCAAGACCTGCCTGGCCAACCTAGTGGCTTTCTGTCATGGAGTGACAACATCAGTGGTCAAAGGAAGAGCTATGGATGCCATCTATCTGAACTTCTGTAAGGCCTTTGACTCAGTCCCCTGCAACATCCTTCTCTCTAAATTGAAGAGATATGGATTTGATGGGTAGACTGTTTAGTGGATGGGGAATTGGCTGGATGGTCACATCCAGAGGGTAACGGTCAATGGCTCAAAGTCCAGATGGAGACTGGTGATAAATGGTGTCCCTCAGGGGTTCAGACTGGGACCAGTGCTGTTTAGTATCTTCATCAATGACATAGTGGAATTGAGTACACCCTCAGCAAATATGCAGATGACATCAAGCTGAGTGGTGCAGCTGACATGCCTGAGGGATGGGATGTCATCCAGGGGGACCTGGACAAGCTTCAGAAGTGGGCCTGTGTGAACCTCATGAGGTTCAACAAGGGCAAGTGCAAGGTCCTGCACCTGAGTCGGGGAAATGCTCAGTATCAATACAGGCTGGGGAGTGAAGGGATTGACAGCAGTCCAGCTGAGAAGGACTTGGGGGTACTGGTTGATGAAAAGCCCAACATGATCCACCAGTGTGCAAGTGCAGACCAGAAAGCCAACTGTATCCTGGGCTGCATCAAAAGAAATGTGGCCAGCAGGTCACAGGAGGCAATTCTGCCCCTCTACTCCATGCTGGTGAGATCCCACATGGCGTACTGTGTCCTGGAGTACTCAGCACAAGAAGCACATGAATTAGTTGGTGTGGGTTCAGAGGAGAACCACAAAAATGATCAGGGCGCTGGAACACCCCTCCTGTGGAAAAAGGCTGACAGAGTTGGGGTTGTTCAGCCAGAAGAAGGCTCCAGGGACACCTTATAGTAGCCTTTCAGTTCTTAAAGGGGGGCCTATAAAAAATATGAGGACAGTCTTTTTAGCAGGTCCTGTAGCAACAGGGTCAATTTAGATGAGATATAAGGAAGAAGTTTTTTACACTGAGCATGGTGAGACCCTGATACAGGTTGCCAGAGAGGCAGTAGATGGCCCATTCCTGGAAATATTCAAGGTCAGGTTGGATGGGCCTCTGAGCAACCTGATCTAGTTTAAGGTGTTACCACTCACTGAAGGGGGTTTGGACTAGATGACCTTGAAAGGTCCTTTCCAAACCAAACCACTCTATGTTTTTATGATTCTACGATGCAGAGGCCACATCAGTGGCCTTTCTATCTTATTCATCAGAAGTCTTTCTTCTCCTGACAGAGAAGAATTTCTTGTGGTCTTCACAGGGGATCAGTTCTTGGCCCTGCACTGCTTCTCTGTGAGTAAGTCTCTACAAGTGATGGAGATGACCAAGATATGATAAATACTCAAAAGCATAGCTGAGACAGTGATTCCACCTGCTAAGCAGGATCCTGGGTCCAGGGTCCATTTTCGTCTGTGCACAAGCACGGTGAAGCCTACCCACAGGCACTAATAGGAGCTGTGGGGATACCAACAGAAGGCTCTAGCACCAGTTTCTGTGTGAAGCAATGACACTGACAGTACTGCAATGCTGAGAGCTGCTCTGGAATTAACATAGGAAGTGTGTATTGATAAATTGGAGCAAGCTGAGAGAAAAAGCGCCTCTGAGCAACAGGCAAACATAGAAACACTTGGAAAGAGGCAAAAGGAAACGTGCTTGTAAAGTGTCTGGGTTGAAGCTATTCAGTCCTTCTAGCCAAAGGAAAGAAGAGGTGACTATCCATAACTACCTGATAAATAGATGCAGCAAGACTGAATAGCTGATGTATACAGAGCATCAAGATGAGAAATAACATGTAGAGTTTTGTCAGTGAGATAATTAATCACTGGAGTAAATGACTGGGCCTGTGGCAGATGCTCCTAGGCAATATTTAAATGTTCTTGAAATGAAGTCCTGATTTTGTACAGCAGACAGTAATGGGTGTAAACATACATTATTAATGGAAGCCCTCTACATGCCAATTAACAGGTGTTGCAGCAGATAATAATCTCAGCCCCTTCAGTCCTCACACTGGTACTGTAACATGTCAGAGATTGAACAGCTTCAGGTCCTGTTTTTCCACTGTTCCTTGCTCTTCAGTTTTATTCTTACTCACAGTTAGGTCCATTTGGTCCTGTAAGGACTAAGTACACCATGTGAAAGAAATGCTCTTTGGCTGCTCTGGCTGGTCTCTCAATTAAGAGAGAAAGTTGTCTGCAGGCTGGGGTCCTTCAAAGCAGTAAAGGACCAAGTGCCTGTGCCCAGTGGTCCTTAGTAGTATCCGTATTGCACCACACTGACAAAAGAGCTTCTTCTCCAGCAGGGAGGGTGAAGGTCTATCTCAGCCTTGGGAAACACAGTGACCCATGAGCTTCATCCTAATCTAAGGAAAGCAGCGCAAAGAGAATTCTGAGACCATAAATCCATTCTTGCTAAACAACAATACCCCTGCTGAGGGTTTGCAGCAGTACTGGGAAAGCTGTATAAGGGTGGTTCTATACTGCCCTTTTCCCCATGCCTACCCCTTCCCTATAATTCCAAGGCAAGGGGTGAGAGAAGGCAGCTGTTGGCTGTTTTGAGGAAAGGGCAGGTGGAGCTCCCACATGCATATAGGTACTACGAGATTTCCCACCTGGAGCCAGTGAGCCAGACCCTTTTCTGGGGCACCTCTCAAGACCTTGGAGAAAGGAGAAAAAGTTTTCTTCTGGATACTGGGGAGAATGTCACATGGAGGGAGAAAAAAGGTTGGTCAAGTGCAGTATCCTGTCTCTAGCAGATACCAAAGGAGCCAAGAGAGGAAAAAAGCTTAGAGCAAGTGTAACTGGTGCCACCCCCTCAGGTTTCCCAGCTTGCAGGAGCTTTGCAAGGTAGATGTGGTTTCTGTGTGGGTAGTGCTGCTGCATTTAGCATCACCAACATGCCTGTGTGTTCTGCTAAGTAAATTTTATCTGTGTGTGCAGCATACATACCAATTGGAATACATGCTCAGCCTTGCTACTAGACAAACTGCTAGACAAAATTGCTGCAGCAGCCTCACCTCTATGCAGCTTCAGAGTTTAGCAACTGTGACCACTGGCATGACATGCAGTTTGGAGACCTTCCTAATAAGCTGTAGAATTAAGGCTACTACAGACTTCAGATTTAGTAACACTGAGGACTGAACACAACCTCTACGATATTTAGGCAAAGATGATCACCTTGTCATGGCAGAGACAAAAGGGGTTGGGAGGCTGTGTGGCTTATTTTGAACTTTATACCTGGATGTGGCTAAGGCCCACTTCTTTCTCCTCAGTATGGAAATGGCAGAGTGGTATTTTCAGGGACAAATGGCTGTAGTACAGAGGTTTTCCTTTTTGTTTGCCTCTGAAAGACTAACAAATGCTAGCAAGTTCTGAGCATTGTCAATATTACTTTGCAGCTACCACTTACACATTGATGCGATCATATTTGCTGTCACTCTCTGGTGTTCTGGGAACCATAATGCTGCCAATTTTGTCGGTGAAAAGATGATAAGGGGCTGTGCCAGTGCACAAAAGCATTGCCCAATAAGCAGGTACCAGTAACTCTGGAAACCCAAGTTCAGGAACTTCAGGATGCTGAGCATACGAATAATGCTACCCATCATGTTCAGCCACGCGCTCAGGATCACCTGCAAACAGAAACAGCCAGGGGTTGTGTGCTGAAGCCTGAAGGGAAGAACTTAATGCAACAGAGCAGGGTCTCAGATGCACTACAGGAGACACTGGGTGATAGTAAGCACTCCATGGAAAGTTGCCTGAAGACCACCCCCAGCCCTTTGGGCCATTGCAGGATGCTCCTGACCCAAGATCCAGTGAGTTACCTGTCTCCTTAGGCCCCACATAAGAAATACATCACAATATAGCTTATGCAAGATAGCAGATACTGTCGTGGAATTGACGAGAAAACCAAAGTTTATTAATTATATTCAGTTTGCAAATTTGCATGATCACCCATATTTTGTCGTGACAACCCAAAGATCATGGCAATGAGTCATCCAGCATATCTATCCCACAAATGTTCTTCTATACCACTAGCATGCTAGTATTTCAGTGCCACATTCTACAACACTTTTGCTTCTGGGAAGACTGTGTAGAGATCCCAAGATGGCTTACCAAACTCTGAGCTGACAGGGGTCCCTTGCTTGCACCCTGCCTTACTGCTCCCTTAAACTGGCCCTGCAAACAAAACAGCTGTGCTACCACATTTCCATAGCAAACCCTACCCAATTATGGCAAGCTTTTCACAAGGTCAGCCCACAGTGTTTGTCCTTGTCACTTGGCTAAAATAACAAATACTGAATCAGGAAAAGGCAAGTAGCGATGCAACATTATTCTGACTTTTCCCACTGCTCCCCACCTCAGAGGTGATGTGAGAGCTATTACAGAACTGAGACAGAAGTCTCAACATGCTCATCCTCTGCAGTGTTTGGCAAGACTCCCATTCACAGTATGCATGTTAATGCTTTGTTCAGCTACTTCTGTCTCTAGGTGAAATGCCCTCAGGGAAACAGACAGTTCAACTCACAGCACATCTGAGCCCCACGCTGTCAAGAACCCATGTTGCCACCAGACCAAACGGGATCGAGATGAGGAGGTACACTATCGAGAGCCAGTTGACCATCTCCAGGGAAATGTGGAAGTAGGCAGCTGTCTTATCAGCAACCGGAGCAAACGATAGCCACAGCTGCAGAGTAGAGAGCAAAGAAGGGTAAGCATGATCACCTCCACCAAGAAAAAAAACCAAACAACAAAATCAAATAGCTCTTAGATAAATTTTGAAGGCCAGAATGTCCTAGCAAAGATATCTGCCTAATTAATGGCAAAATTTATATTAAAGGTTACACCCCTGAGTATGGTAATGAGCCTAATGGAGTACATGCTAAACATACATGACTATGTTACTCAACTGTCTACCCAAATCACGCTAAATGTCACCTAGAAGGCAGGGACAGATGGAACAGGAGGGAGGTGGAGATAAGACTGAAAGTCTATCTAGCAGAGACAGTTTATGGGCTGTACTCCAAGACAGGGACACCTTTGTGGAAGGAACTGTGCCCTCAATATATGGTATACCCTTTCCTAGCATTACTATTATATATTAGTGCTATTACAAAGGCCTGTGCCTCTGACTGTGCTGGATGTTACCTGGGAATTACTAACCCAAGCTCGATTATCCTTTTTCCAGTTAGCGCATCTATCAATAGCAATTCCAGACCTATCTGACACTTCACTAAACAAACCCATTTGTTTTAACTTTTAAACTGTCTCAGTTTAAGTCCTTAACCAGGCTCTGAAACAGGTAACTACTGTCTCTGTGTGAGCCCTTAGCCAGGCTCTGAAGCAAAACTCTTAAACCTGCTTTTGACTTTGCAAAACAGCTCAGTGCAAATACTTGGGGCTCTGGAAACATCAGACTTGCACCCTTAATGCAACATCTCTCCTCCACTCCTCAAGGGACATAATGTCTTAACTCTGCTTTGGCACACCAAAAAATAGTATCAACTCTCCACACTGTAGATCACAGTGACAGATGCAGGAGGAGAGATAATGTGTGGGGTTATAGGATACCAGTCCGCAAAAGATTGTTGCTCCTGAGACAGATAAAGGAAGGAGAAACAGAAACCCCAGTCCTGTGGGGTTGTCTCCACACTTGTTCAGTACCTGCACAAGCCTTACTTCATGGAATTGTGGTCTGGTCAAGCTGCACTCAACTCCATTGCCTGTGTAGCCACACAGATCTAGTCTCATCAGTGTGAGGTGCGGAAGGCATCAAGGGGAGTCTGTGTTACACACTTAACTGCTACATCCATATCCACATGCACTCCTCTGAAGGAAGCTCAGTGGATGTCACAACAGCAGAACTGAGAGAGTCTAGCCTCTTGTCAATGTCTCTTCCTGACCTGCAATGGTGACAAGCAATTTCCATTCATCCATTATGGCTTAGGTCCCTTCTGAGCCCTGACGGGGCTACAATTAACCAAAATCTTTTAGCAAACTTTGACAAAATTCCCAGCTTGGCACCCCACAGATCAGGGATGCCTTGTCTCTGAGGCTTCAAATTCACCCAGTTCAAGAGTCCCACACCTGGACTGATCAACAACTGCCTTGTACAGTCCCCATAGCACAATACAGCTGAGCTATTTAATGAGTTGGAGTGGATGACATGGGATGTCAGCGGGAGTTCACTCTCTGGCCCATGGAATAGTTAGGTCAAGTCATTTATACAGAAGCCAATACATAGCCACTCGAGCACAAGGACCCTTGTCTTTGAACAGCAAACAACAATGGGTTTGTAAGCCCAACCCCCTAAGACTTGGCAAAAGTCACTTCTCAGCATTACCTTACAGATATAGCATTATCATTGGGCCATGCTTAGTCATGTTGTAGACTACAGTATTTGATCTTCAGCATTTAGGATGCATCTAGCAGAATGCTGAAATAACCACTGCAATAATATACATCATTTCTTCTCCAAAGTCAGTCATTGTAGTTCCCACACTCATCTCCTCTCCTGAGTTCAAGCCTTAGAAGCATCTTCATCTCACTGTGATTTCTGATTTTGGAAAGCAAAAGCTCCAGCACATGATAGTCTGGGCACTAAGTCATACCTCAGCACACACTCTTCACTATAAAAACCTCTGCTTTACACAGTGTGCACAGGAACTTGTGAAAAGGGCTGAAGGTCCCCTAAAGACCCACAAGCGTGTTCTGGCTTGCACTGGAGTATAGCTGCAGCTCCAACTGCTTTCAGTACACAGCTGGCCAATTGGGTACCCATGCCCCATCAATAGAAGAAAAGGACAGAAATGTTTTCCATCCAGAGTCTATTTATAACCTCTATTACAGGCAGGTCCCCTCCACACCTCCTTTAACAATGGAGCATGTGAGACCACCAGCGAAAGCAAGTGCATTGAAACTCAAAGCATCTAAGCGGTGCTGATATTGGAGGCATACCGACTCCACTTCCAGCTCTCCCTCTCTTTGCTTTAACTTTCCACTAGCTGACATCTTGTTTTCTCTCCTCCTGCACCTCCCAGAGACTGTCTTCTCCCTCCTCCATTAATCACAGGCCTGCTCGGGTACTCCTGTAATGAAGAAAAGGCTACAGCAGCTGTTCTCATCCTGCCCTCATTTCTAAGTTTCTTTGTTGCTCTTTCTGATACCTTTGTAAACCCTTAACTGATTCTCAGACATGAATCCACCGTCTTTCTCCCAGAATCAGTCCAAACCCTCCAGTTTTCCTCCTGCTCTCATTCTCTTTCTACCTCCATATTCTCCAGGTTCAGTTCCTCTACACTATTGCCTTTACTGTTTTCACTCCCACACACTCTCCAGGACCTGTATCACCTGCAGGACCCAGCTTCTCTCCACCTATTCCAGGGCAGCACATTTTCCTCCCTCCCACTTCTGCATGAGGTTACTGGTGTGCTGTGAGACACCAATTTTCTGTCTACAATGGTAGCAAGGTCATATACACTCTACACTTTGGTAAGCAGTAATTGTGAGCTGCAGAAGGCAGCACAGAGAAACACAGCTCTCGGATATTCAGAGCTCAAAGAGCAGTAATGATATATATCGGTGCATCACATACATAACCAGGCACTGCCCTGCCAGAAGCAGTACCAAAAATATTGTTTTAAATGAAATGAAATCTTTTAACCAATGTCTGCTCTCCTCAAAAAAACCCAATATTCTAAAAGTGAAAAGTAAAATCATTTGCAGACTGGCAAGTGCATGCAATCAGGCAAGGTAGAAATTAAGCCATTTTGCCATGTCAGTTGTGCTATCAGCTAGAAAAGGCTGCCATATGGAGTGCTCTTCACTGGCATACTGTATAGCTGTGCACTGTAGCAGTGGTCTGTAATGACTTTTACATACAGCTTAGAAAGGAACCAAGGGGGACAACCTATGTGAAGCGGGACCCTCTGCTTTATAATAAGCACAGGCACAGCTCACTGATCCCCAGGCAGGCACTGCCTGCAGCAGCAATCCCAGTCCCAGCATGGTCTCTCCCATGTACCTGGACACTGCTTTGAAGGTGATGTCTGATGTCTTTCTGAGACATGTACACTGCTTCCTCCTTCCCTAGGACTGGGCTATGAAGCCCTTACACCAGTCTCCTCATCTCCAAGGGCCACAGAGTCTGGAAGCAAATAGTCCCTGGGCTCAACTGAAAGTACCCATGCTGACACAGCAGACTAGGAAGTAAGGACAAAGGTGTGATCTTCAGAAAGGTCAGATCCCTCACTAGCTGTCACTTTTAGCCTCCACAGCTACAGGAGGATGGACTACCGAGACACAACTGCCAGGCAACAGCAGCTATATGTGCATGCATATCTACAAGGGCACTGCTGGAGCAGACAGGTGTGGGCGATGAGTGTGTGCACCCTGCCCTGGTGCATCTCTGCTTCATCTCACAAGTACAGTTAAGTGATGGTTGAGCTCCTCCATGCTGGTGAGTCAGGATCCACCCAGCCAAGTGTGAGCCAGCTCCAAACCTCTGCTCCCATCATCCTCCCCAGCTTGCTCATGAAGATAAAGCACAGAACAGGGAAGAAACACTCTGTTCCATTTTTCTGTGCAATTCTCTGTCCCCAGAACTAAGTCAAGAGAAGGTTCTTCCTGTGAAACACAAAGTTCCCACCCATTCAGCTTCACAGTAAGAAGGAAACAAGGAAGAAGGTATTTGCCTCAGCAGTTTACTGCTATGGCAGCTGTCAGCATACCGTGAGTTGTCTTGAACATTAAATCTCCAGATTAAAATATCCACACACTCAAAATTACAGCATGAGTTTGACAAAACAAATCTGGGGAGTAACCACAGGCATAGTTACATCATACCTCACCAAGAGTGCTGCAAAAGACTGCTGGATCAATCATCTAAGCTTAGCTGTGGTCAGAACAGCCTCTGCCCAGGACTTCTGGCAGCAAGGGAATTACACTGATGCCTACTTATGGCCTTCTTAAAATAATGCAAGGATTTCTTACACTACACTGTCAGTTAGGAATTTCAAGAATAGGCCATATTTAGGAAATGAGAATCAATCCCTATTTAAGATAGTACCCACTTTGTACAGAAGGAAGAAACAGAGGCTTTTAAAATCAAGAGATTCATGGGGCTATTTATCATTGGTGTAAAAAACTCTCTTATGTCATATTTAGCCCATTGTACTCCTGTTAAAGAAGTGATTTCACATGATGTTGCAGAGCAGGAGGAAGTGGGGGAAAGTACCCATTTCATCACCACATGCTCTGGCCAGGCTTTGCTCAATCACAATCCTAAAACAGACTGAATGAAGAAATACTCCTTTCTGAGCCTGCCCTTGCTGCACCACTGAGTGTGTTTTCCTGCAGTTAAGTTGCTTCTACTTTGTCTTCCTGACATGAACAGTGTCAGGACTCATGACACTCCCTCTCAGCGTTGTCTCCTGTCTGCCACTATTAGTGACACTAAAGGCCATTAATAGAAAAATGTGCATGTAAGACTGGGGTATACAAGGCATGGTCCTGGAGGCTTGGGCTGGTACATGAGGTGATCTGTATTTCCAAGCCAGAAAATTCAAAAGTCATGCATCCTCACCATAAATATTTTGCAGATTGCTTGACACAAGGATACTAGAACAAAGTGTTGCATGAAACACATACACAAGAATTGAGGACACAACTTGCAAGGTAATTTTAACAACACAGGACTAGTAAATTAATCTTTCCATCTGGAACTTTTAAACGGCAACCAGACACTTTGATTTCATGGCCTTTCAACCACTCCCTCCATTTTAATGTGATTTTTACCAAAAACATTTAGGAGAAACTTTAGCATCAAGGAAATGTTTGTTTACAACTTTATATGTCAGAACACTTGCCATTTCAGAACTTTGCAGTGTCTTAGAAACTGTGTTTCTACCCTGGAATATTTATTAGGCACACAGAGCTGAAGTGGTGAAGTTCTGGCTTAAGTTCATACTGTAGGAAAATATTACAGCCAAGAGTCAGGAAGCTGGCAAGAGACCAAGCTGACAGAATACTATCTTTCAGGGCTATGAAATTTTCAGCAACATGACTTGGGACACGGTTATACTTGCAGATGCGTTAAAAAGACCTTTTTAACTAACCCTGCAGTTTCACTGTTAAGGTTTCAGCAAAGTCAAAGTCTGAGAAGACATCCTGGAAAGGCTTTGCACAGCTTCCTTCATCCATGCTGTCACTGTCCAGTTCTACAAGGATGTTCTTTTTTCTTGCTGCATAATGTTCTTGTACTGTGCCAATTTAACTGCAAGTAAGCAGTGGGGCTTCGCATTGCTCTTCAGTGGGACATTTCTTTATGCTTTTAAAGGATACACACTGATTTTCCTTGAGAAGGCACATTCATTTTTTGTTTTCCACATACTACCAAATTCTCACAATGTTTTTCCATTTGTCTACTCCAGCACTCTTGCATCATGGAATATCTACTCCTCCTTCCCAGCATTTAAATGTTTTCAGGTTGCAGTACTGATCTTGGCTGCCAGACAGCCTCTATTCACAGCATGGTAATCCTCAAGTACATTAATAATTCTACATCAGTCTGATAATTATCAACAATGTCCTCATTTACTTGACAAGCAAAGATTTGGGCTTCCATCTCACATACCAGGATTTGCTAAGGAGAAAATTTATGTGTTTATCTCGGTAATTACTTGTCATGGTTTAGGGTCAGGACAGTCCGATAGACCTATAACAGACGCTCTCTGTCAACCCCCCTCACTCCCCAAAGGGGAAGAGAAAGTGAATAAGGGAGAGAGACTTAGCCATTAGAAAAGGAAACTACAACAGCTTTAATGAAAATTAAAATAATAATGGAATATATACAATATATACAAAACCAGTATCGAATCCAACCCAGCCAATGATAATTACTTCACCATCACCACTGATGTTGTGGACCAGGCACCAGGAGAGTCCCAGCAGCAGACCGGAACTGTGTTCAGGAGCTGGATTCCAGTACTGGATTCAGGAACACACAGACTGGGATCAAAGGAAAAATGAACAGAGACCTCCTCAGATGCTCCGAGGAAGAAACCGAAAGAGTACCCAAGCCAAGCAAAACCAGCA
>JAAGNO010013057.1:0-15481 GCA_033439905.1 Ceryle rudis | reverse complement strand
TTACCATGGTAACGCAGATGCCGTCTCCACAGCGGCGCGGTTCCGCCCTCCCCCCCTCCCCGTCACGTGCCCCGCTCGATGCACTCGGCGCTCGCCGGCGACGCTGGGAGTTCGGCTCCCCCAGGTGGCGGGTCTGTGACCGGAGGGATCCTGGGCCTGGCCCGTTCCTTTCTCCCCGCGCCGGCGACATGTCCACCGCCATGAACTTCGGCACCAAAAGCTTCAAGCCGCGGCCGCCGGATAAGGGCGCCTTCCCGCTGGATCACTTCGGTCTGGTAACGCGGGCCGGGCCGGGCCTGGCCTCCCCGCGGCCTAGCGCCGGGCCTGCCCCGCTTCCCCTCAGCTCTCTGCGGGCCCGAGCCCGGCGGTAGCGCGGCCCTCGCTGTCTCTTGCAGGGGAGTGCAGCGCCTTCAAGGAGCGGTTCATGGAGTGTCTCCGCGACAGCGGCTACGAGAGCAGTGCCTGCCGGCAGCGCGCCATGGCCTACCTGGAGTGCCGCATGGACAGGCAAGGGGCACCCCGGGGCCGACTGGACGCTGCCGGCCCGGCGGCGGGGGCTGAGGGATAGCGAGGCGGCTACCGGGGCGGGGAAGTAGCGGGGCCTCTTTGCGGGATGGGGAGAGGAGTCCGCAGTGAAGGCGTTCGTGCAGGGAGGTTGTGCTCTTGTAAGAAGTAGAGTGTCCATTGCGGTTTCAGCAGTTTACTTGGCTTATATTTTTGACGTGGTGTAGATACCCATCCCAAAGGGCAGGGTAACTGTGAGACGTGGCCAGCTTCTACTGCATGAAACCATTTTTCTTAATGTGAAGCTTTTTTATTATTGTTATTATTATGGTTACAAATTAGAAGTTTAACACGTCCCTCGATTCAAGTGGAAAAAGGGGGCCCCCAGTATAAGAAAGGTATGGACTCGAGCAGGTCCGGAGGTGATCAGAGGGCTGGAGCACTTCCCCTGTGAGGACAGCTGAGAAAGTTGGGGTTGATCAGATTGGAGAAGGCTTTAGGGAGACTTTATTGCAGCCTTGCAATACTCCCAGAGGGCATACAGGAGAGATGGGGAGGGACTCTGGATCAGGGAGTGTAGTGATAGGATGATAGGGAATGGTTTTAAACTCAAAGAGGGTAGATTTAGATTAGATGTTAGGAAGTTCTTTACTGTGAAGGTGATGAGGCACTGCAACAGGTTACCCAGAGTAGTTGTGGATGCCCCATCCCTGGAAATGTTGAAGGCCAGGTTGGATGGGCCTTTGAGCAACCTGCTCTAATGGAAGGTGTCTCTGCCCATGGCAGGGGGTTGAAACTAGATGGTCTTTAAGGTTCCTTCCAATCCAAACCATTCTATGATTTTATAACTGTTCGTGGTTGACTTTCAAGGGCTGTTTATATTCTTGTATTGCCGTGCAATGCTTTCTGTTCAGCGCCAAGTCAGGGAGCTCACTGGGAAATGCACGAAGGGCATTGTTAAGTGCATTTCAATATGAGGACGCTTGCATATGCCTCATGGACTGGTGGTGAGGAAAGCTGCACATCAAAAACCGTTTGAAAATCACTACAGCAAAGTATAGTGGCACCATGGATGCTGTTCTAAACCACGTTCACTTAAAAATCTGGTAAATGGCACAGGTAGAATTTTAGGAGGCTCTTGTGCAGTCTTTTAATTAAAGATAACCAAGAGTTGCATCAGTTTCCGAAGAAACTTTTATTCAGTATCTAATATCAGAAAATAACACCTTTAATTGGAAATCTAAGGGGGGAAAAAAAAAAGTGTCCCTGGATGGTACTTTCCCAAAAGTGAAGTTTCTGATGCTCTGCAGTCCCTCTGCATGGATGGATTTCTTTAGAGTAAATAATACTAAGTGAACTAGAAAATGCTGCTGTTCTCTTGGTTACAGACTGTGTTCTGCAAAATCCTTTTGTCGTTTTCTTGTTTTTAACTTAGGCAACTTATGGCTAATGAACCACTGGAAAAATTGGGATTTAAAGACCTGATAGATGAAAAATCAGAAGCAAAACCTGAAAAGTTGTAATGAAGACAGACAACTTTACTCTTCATGTATGGAAAGCATAACTCTCCATGTAGTACATATTGTACGTTCTGTTCATACTGCAATAGGAAGTGCTTCCTGAAGGAACCTTTCCTTTTCCTGAAATAAGATTATTCTTAAATAAGCAAAATTACTGCCTTTGTCTTCTTTTCTCAAGTATTTCTTATTTTTTCTTTTAGTTTCTCTAGCTTACTTTTAAAGATCTATAAAAACCTGGAGGAAAAACAATTATTGCCTGAAGTGTTCTCCATGTCTCTGTAAGAACAGTGAAATCTTATTTTTAAAAAGACAAAAAGCCTTTTATTGTGTGGATCTTGAACTACAGGTCAGTCTTATGTGGGCATTAGTAATGTGCTTACAGCATTTACTTGTCCGGTGGAAATAAAGCTGCTGTGGTACTTGCAAATTGCTCTTTGCAGATCTTTGCTCCAGATTAATACTGGTATTGATCCCCGTCTTTGGGGTGATCTCCTCACCCTACTATGGCAAACACTTGGGTACTGGGGTGGGGTTTTTTCATCACGGTTGGGAGAGTATTTCTAGTTCCAGACAGCAGTCAGGCAGTGATTCTGCTGCTATTTACCATGCTAACAGTGTTCACCTAAATTGATTTAATAATTTAATGGGGAATCTTTCATTGTGGGTATATTTTTTCCAAGTAGAGCTTGCCTTATGGGTGAAGTCAGTGTGGAGACAGCAGTGATGTTTATTTCTGCTCAAGGTAACTGTGAAATGTACCTATAACTGTGATTGGACAATTTTACTTTTTTTCAAAACATATGTTTTATGTTAAAACCTGGGGTAGATTGGAAGTTGGCTATATAAGAAATGCTGTGTTTCTTTCCAAACCACATAGCTGCAGCTCGCACGCTGAGCAGGCTGTGCACTAGATGGGCAGGCAGCTCTCAGTAGGTCTTTAATATCCCTGACAGGTATTTGTGCATCTTAACCAGGAACTATCAGAGCCTGTGATATTTCTCTCTCATTTACTACTGCAAATGAGTCTGTCTTAATTAATACTGAGTTAAAACCAAAATAATTTGGCCTATTAGCACCCTAGAGATATATTTCAAGCGACAATATTGTAAATCCTCTGATGCATTTTCCCCTGTATTTCCTGCCCTGTCCCTCCTGCTGCTTGCCTTCCCCCCTCCCCCCAGCGATCATTTCTCTGTGCATCTCTCCCCCAAGCCTTAGGGTCAGGGGCAGCAGGCAGCGATACACACACTGTTTGCCAAGGCACTTCTACACTTTCTCTTTTATTTGGTGTCCTCTGATACATCTCACCTTCCCGCTCTCTGCTATTTCTTTTGCTTCTGCTCCTCTCCACTGTGCATCTGTTCACACAGATCCAGGGAAGGGTGAAGGAATATTTTCTGCTCTTCATGTTGGTGGTTGGAACTGGGATTTAAATTGTTGCTTGGATCTAATCTGATTGAACAGACTGCACATAGTTCAGAGCGGCTTCCTGTTTGAAAAGAATGCTTGCTGATGCATATTTTTATTCTACATCATTCTACTGGTTAAATTATATCCTTTGGTAAGATTAGTATATTTATAGAAAAGAAAGTGGAGATTTTATTACTGAAATAGATATTAAAAAACTTCTTATTAAGCCACTGAACAAGAGCTTTCTTTCAGTGATACCACGTAAGAATTATTAAAATAATCTCCAGCATCTTCAGAAGAACGAAATCAAATTTCATGCTTCTGTGCTCTCTGAATATTACAAGGTGAAGTGAATCCCTGTTAGGTATGAAAGAACCTACCAGTGGTGGTGGAGTAACCCAGGCTGTTATCAGGGATAGTTCCATCTTCTGGTTGTTATTCTGCACCGTCCTTTGGCCAAACAGGTACTTCCTGAGCACATTTTTCCTGAGGCAATTTATACCAACTCTGTCCTCCAGGTTATTATAAAGTGAAAGGGGCAAAGATTTTGAAGTCCTGAGTGATTAAAGTTTGCTTGTTAAGCTGGAGTGAAGTTGTCATTTAAATGAAGTGTCTCAGATTGCACGTGGAAGGAGGGGCTGCTGGGGACTCTGTAGTGACCAAGGCCCAAATTTTGGACCTGGTGTGGGAGGGATGGTGGAGAAGAATGCAGTTTCAAAAAGCTTTGTGTCACGCTGGACAGTTCTGCATGCTACTTGTTCCCCTGGCAGGACAAGAAAAGGGCTGTGAGTGGATAGTTGAAAACTTGGGGAATTGGCAGAGGCCCTGTTTCCTGGCTGTGAGGCGTTACCTGCAGAAGAGACTGTTTAGTGGAGCTGTAAGGTCCACTATATTTAAGTTGAGCTCAGCTGGTGAGGGCCATTTTGGTTGATCTTGATCGATCTTGGTTGACATCTAATGGAGTTGAGAAGTGGTGGAAAAACAAGTCATTAATCAATGCTAAGACCAGGGACAAACAATTTTCCTGACTTGCTCTATAGGACGAGTGCCTGCAACAACAGAGTCATCTGGGAGATCAGAAGTCCCAGAATGCTCTCCCATTTATTCCCGCCAACATACAGATTATTAATTAAAGCCTTTTTGTATATAACCCTCTTTATTTTAGATTTACTTGTGGTACCCAGGCTTGTGCTCCTTTAAAATGACAGTAATATATAAGCCAAAGGAAGGGTGCAAGTTCGTAGTTATCTTTCCTGTTCCCGAACCAAGGAGGAACCTCTCCAGAAGCCTGACACCAAGATGGGAAAAATCTGTATTCTGGAAATGCTGGGCTGAGGCGTGTGTGCTGTGGAGGAGGCGGTTTGTCAGGGGCAGTGATTTCTTTATGGAGCTGTTTGGAGTTGATGAGCTGCTCTGCTGCATGTGGCACCAGGAGCAAGGTAAGTCCCATGCGAGTGCATTAATCTTCATGGGAGAAGCTGTGCTGCCTGCGCCAGCAGTGCCGTGAAGCACCACCTGCTGACAGAGCCTGGGAGCTGGAGGAAGGCAAAAGAGTTGTGAAATGAGGTTTGGCTGGGATTGATGTACAAGGTGCCAGCCCAGATGTAATTGTACAGGTGTGGAAGGGATAGCCCGAAGCCGGAGGAAGTGTTGACTGGGTTGGAGTGAAGATCTATAAGCTGTTAACAGTAGAAATCGATAAGCAAGGGGGTTGTAATTGTCTTTCCTGTAGCTTTTCTTCAGCAAAACCTGGTTCACACTGTAACTGGAGGCAGCTTGGGATCATGCCCCAGGGAGTCTCCAGAGGACTCGGTGTCACAGGAACTTTGCATGTTGGCGCTTAGGAGAGAGAGAGCTCTGCCCACACATTCCCCCTTTGCTCAGGTTAGAATCCGTTCAACCACAAAGAACTTAATGTTGATCATTGCAATTATTTACAGAAAGAACATTGCTGCAAGCCAACCCTCGTTATGTCTTCCTGGGAGACCTTGAACTCTAGGTGTATCTCTCCAAACAACTGCCAATAACCTGCAGAACAAGGAAGAAAGGGTTTAATAAACGTTTCCAAAGCTCTGGCTGTTCTTTCCTAGAAAAGCCTATACAAAATGCTTCCTGTGCTCCTGCTGGAAGTGGGCCATGGTCCAAAGTCCTCTGTAGGAGCACAATAAGCCCATGCCTCTGCTAAGGAAGTTGCTGCATCTCCCACCTGGAAGTGGGATACCTGGCATATCAGAAGGGTTGCCTTTATCAGCACCGATGAAGTGAATGTTTGGAGTTGTGCACAGTCACAGGCAGGCAATGGGTGTAACCAGCTGACCTTCACACTTGGTCTTCCAAAGTATTCTCCCCAGTTTGCCCTGCATGCTTCAAGGCCACAGGAGTCCTTGCAGGCAGGCATCATAATTAGGGTGAATAGTCATGTGCTTGGTTTCCCCTGGAAACCACAGAGTTGCTGGCCTTTGCTCATGATTAATTACCCCTTCGTGGCAGCAATCAAAATACCTTTCACTTACTGCTGCTTTTGTAGGTTCCACTTAACTGGAATGAACAGGGAGGGAACTAGATCAGTTAGAGCACCTCTCAAATTTCATCCTGTTGTTACCCTGCTCCACACAGACCAGGAGAGCACTGAGAGGCAATGCTATTTCCACTAAGCTGCTGGAATTAAACCTGGGGTATATAAGGCTATGAGAGAAGCAGAAGCCTGCTCCCCATAGAATAAATCATCTGTAACATCACTTCTTGCAGTAGGTTCTGAAAAGTGCCTTGGATGTTCTGATTCCACTGGAGAGCACTGTGTTACTACATTTCTCATCTGTGACTCTGGGAAAGGAAATGATTTCTGCTAGTATGCAAGAGTGTGGTAATTTCTGGTAGCACATTCAGTGACTCCAGAGGACTTAAGTTACTTTTTTTTTTTTTTTTACCTGGAGGAGATCTGGAAGAGATCGGCAAAATTTGGAATGTTGCATACTGTATCAGGTTTCCCACAAAAATCAAAGCTCTAACTCAGATTAATTAAAAAAAAAAAAAAGTTTGGAAGGACACATGCAAAGGTCCATTTCCCCTTCTAGGATATTTCAATGGAAATTGGACATCTGATTAATCTTATCCCAGTTCTCTTTTGTCTCTTAATGATTATGCATCTGTGAATAGCTGGCAATGCTGCATTTCCGTCAGGATGCACCAGATTTTCTAGCTTACAGATTTCAAGACAAAATGCCTTCCTTCTGGAAGGAAGGTGCCATATGGCTTGAAATGCATAATTGATCACTGCTCAAAATAGGAGCTTCATAGAAAGTCACTTAGAAGTTCAACACATGTGTGCAGAGGACTTGAGAGACCTTAATGCTTTTTTTTGGTGTTTCCTGAGAGTAGTGATGATACACATAAAAGGTGTATATTAGAACCTGGAGGTTCTGATGCTTGTACTCTCTCTCTAGCACTGCGCAGACGTTTCACCACTGGATTGTTGATTCCCATTATTCCAGGAGATTTTAGGACTTGGATTAGCAGGTGAATCAGTCTTATGCTTGCTGATTCCTGCTGGGCTTGGCTGGATGAAAACCACCGCAGACAAGTCTGGCATTCACTGTATAGCCTAACAAAGGCCACAGTGACCTCTGTGAGTGTAAGACAGTTCAGGTGCATCAAATCTGGTGGGCTGAATTCAGCCTTTACTGGATTCACCTCTGGTGGGATGTGTAGCTCTCTGCACAAGCAGTGCTTCCCAGTTCCTACACAGAGTAAGGTAAGTTCCCACTAATGTGGGAGGGATGTTGTGGTCCATCTGGCTGTGTGTCCTGCTGCCTGGTAATGAGAAATACCTTAAACTACCCAGTATTGCAGATGCTTTTCTGTTCAGGTCCCTGTGAATTATAGCAAACTCTGAAAGGAGCAGTGGTGGAAAGTAGCCTTGCAAAAAGAGAGCAGGGAGCTGAAGAAATCAAGGAGACTACCTCACTGCTAGCGAGCACTGCTTAGGAAGACCCTGCTCACACTCATTCTGATCTTGCTTGCAAAGCTGCTAGTCAAGGATAGCATGTGGGAAAGCAGTCACATGGGAGGAAGTGCTCTGCAAGAGAGTCAGGCCCAGTTTTGTTTGCTTAGTTTGCATTTCTGTTATCAAACCACATTCTGGGTTTTGGCAGGGTTTGGAAGCACTGAACTCCTTAGCGGACAGGGCAGGAGAATGATAGCACTACAGAATCTGGGACACCTAGACTGCCTTGAGGATTTATGTGATGCTGTGTGTTGCAGCCTGCTCAGAGGAGCCATCTGCTGCCAATCTTCAAAGGGTTTTTCACTTGGGATTGCTCTGACAGCCCCATGGTGGCATGGCTTGCTGAATGGTAAAAAGGATTTCACCACACCGAGGAAGCCAATTATTGGGCAGGCAGACCCAAATGGGAAAAAAATTCCTGCTGCCACTCAGGAATTGCACAGAAGCTGCAGATCTGATCAGTGCTGAGAAAATTGCTGGTAACTCAGGATGCCGAACCAAGCAGGAACAACCACCCCCCCTTGATAAATGAGCCTTCGCATCCCTGTGAACAAGTACCAAATAGGAAATCCCAGGGGTGTAATAAGGCTGGTTGCTTTCATCGCAGGGGTTGCCTCCCTCAGCTTTTGCTCTTTAGTGTGGATGTGGGAGTTAGTCTGTGCTGGATTCAGCCCATGCATTTAGCAGGCTGTCTTTAACCCTTCGCCATCACCACCTGTCATTGCAACCCAGCCCTTACAGAGCACACACTTCAGGGTGTGCCTGTTGTTTGGCACATCTCTGTCGTGCGTGTGCATGCTCAGAGTGGTTGCTAAGGCAGCATAAGTCTGTCTCCCTCTCTCTGTGCATTCAAATTTTTTTCTGATCTAGAGGTATATATGTACTGGGTGTCTGCAGCTCAATCCCAGAGCAGTATCTGTATGGAAAAGTACAGGAGATGCCACGGGTCGGGTGTTAATAGTCTGTGTGTACAGACATAAGTGTGAATGGTACAGGTGAGTGGAGCATGGGTTTAGTCTCTCCCTCTCCAACCTGTGCTGCAGAGCCCAGTGGAAAAGAGGCACTATCCACTGTCACCTACCCAGGATGCAGCCTAGAGGTGAACGTCTCTGGCAGGAGATGCGTCCTGGCCTCCTTTTCAGGGAGATGCTCAGCAAGTGCATGTGCAGCACAGGAATGTAACAGGACACAGGTCACTGCAGGGCTCTGGTGATAGGAGATGTGCAAGTTCTGGTCAAAGGGACAGAAACGCTGAGTTCATCGGCTGCTAAAAAAGAACGAAGTGTGTGAAAAATGAGAGCATGTTTGGAACATCTACCTCCATCCTTTCAGCCTGCACAGCAGGAGACTTGCAGGTGTGGTGGTGCCAGCTAGAAGGACTCCTTTGAGCAGAGATGTCTGGATTGATAGCTTTATTTCACCTTATTTTAGAAAGTAATAGGCAGGGGGGTGATGTTTATCACTGAAATCAGAGCTGGCTAGTACTTTAGATCACAGCTCTAATTAGTTGGACTGACTTAGACAGTAAATCACTTTAGTAGCACTAATAACACAGAGTGATGGGTGTAGTAAACCCTCTATTGCAGCAATAACCTGGTCCTGCTGGTTCTTTGACTCAAGTTGGTGCTTCTGTGCTGATTTGTTTATTAAAGCTCCTTCACAAGAGTCACCTGGGTGGCTGCTCTGACTCAGCCATTGAAATGGCTGTTCTCCTGCCATTCCCCAACCTGCCTTGGGCTCTTTTTATAGCCTGCTATGAAATTGTTTATTTTTGCACCTGTTTATAAAGGCTTTTTGGCCACAGGGGTCTCATGATGTTGTTTTCATGGCTTCTGGAGCAGGGCTGCTCTGTTGTTGCTAGAAATAATTGCTGTTAATTAATTCTTTGCTGATTTTTCTTTGGCAAAGCATGTTGAAATAAATAAGTGAGCAGCATGCCCTGTATCTCGATGTTATGGGAGCTTTTAGGAGTCATGCAGTGACATCCAAACAATCTCATCAGCAGCCAGAGGAAGGGTAGGATGTGGTCCTCAACTTTATGTGGACAAAGTTAATTGGGAGGAGGGTCAATTACCATCTCCAGCTGCTCGGTAACTTCCTTCAGGGCATCATTTCTGATCTTTCTAGAGAAGAACCACAGCTTTGTTTCTATCTAATGCTTTATTCAAATCACAGCTGAGCAATGTTACAGAAAGTGATGTGGTCTCAGGTGTCTGAGCCAGACAGGCAGCTGAAGGCAGCAGTCAGTGATATGAGACCAACACATGGGACCTATAATTGCACTTGTTCCTCTGTGCCCTTTAAAAATATTTTTTTCTTTCTGAGGGTCTTGGGCTCTGCTGCAGATTCCTGAATCGTAAGTAATGTCCTGCACTTCAATCCCTCTGTCCTATGCTCCTGCCTGTAGTGTCTCTGTCATCATCCTGGCACTGGGTCCCTGGCAGGAGCAGCCACCAGTTCCCAGGACCCCCAGAGCAGGCAGCACTTGGCTGGGCTGCTTCTGTCTCCACCCTGCAATGGGACATCATCCAGTCCAGTCTCCCTCTTGAATGTCTCCAAGCTCTTCCTGGAAGGATGAACAATTTGAGCCAGGAAGAGATTAAATTATTGGAATTGAGCAGGAGCAATTTCTGTGGTAGGTGATTGTCCTGCAGTTTGCATGTTGAACCTGTCCTGCTGCTGCCTCTTACTCAGACTGAACTGATGATGGCCCATTCTGAGTAATCACTTTGGCTTTTCTTGGAGAAGCTGATACACTGATGTGTGAATCTCTTTACACATATGGTGGCTTTCTCCATAGGGAGCTTCCCCAGGCCTAAGTCTTTTAATTAGTATAAATCAGGAATAACGCTAAAAGCAGTGGTCTAACACTGGTGTAGGTGAAGTATTGACTTCATTGGTCTGATTTCATCTTCTCTGAGAGTAGAAGAAAGTCCATCACTAGGCTGTAGGAATCAGCATAGCTCCAGTCAGGTGCCTGGTAGCTGCCATGGAGCCACTTTCCCCCGCTGCTCCCTCCCTGTGATATTTTACATCCTATGCAATGGGTTTGGTGCAGCAGCAACCAACCTGTTGCAGCATGTTTTTTTCTTGCGTCGTGATTTCCCTGTGAACCGTAGAGCAGATGTACAAATATCCAACATCCTCAAGCTATCGGTTATCCCCTTGCTCTCTAAGATTTCTCTTGGTTCCCAGCTACCATGTCACACCAACTAAGCAGCCCCTGTGTCCTTATATTGATTTCCAGACAAGCCCATTGCTGCAGTGAGCCTGGCCAGATTGTGGGTGAAGAAACCAAAAGGAGGTCCAGAGCTCATGATGGGCAGACTCAGAAAAGTGGTTGGAGTTACTTTCCTTTTTGTTGCGGCGTGGCTGTGAGAAAGTGGTTCTCAGCTCCAGGGTGTTGCAGAAGCCTAAAAAAAAATAAAGTATTTAAGTCGATCAGCAGAGAGATTTTGCTCTGCACCCACTTCTTGTCCTTGTTCTTCCCATTTCTGCTCACTTACAGAGGATCTCTGTGGTTTGGTGTGCATGATGTTACCTGAACAGCTGTTATATCATGGGAGTAAAGGACTCGCTCCTCTTTTTTCACCCTGGTAACACCAGGCTTTGCAACAGAGTTAACCACTATGCAAATGTAATGAAACCCTGATCTGCAAATTATTCCACAACAAGGCGTTTTCAAGCTGCACAATTCATTTTCTTCTGTGAGGGCTGGTGCAGGTGCAGCGCATCTCTGCAGACAGAGGACTTCAGTCTGTTATTTCTGCACTCACATCATTTTCTCTTACATCATCCTCTTCAACTTGACCAACACATCCTAACCATGCAGATGCAGTGACTGTGCTTTTCCCACAGCAAAAAAATCCCACAGGGTCCATAAACCAATTTGCTCAAAATCAGGGAAAGTTGGCATCAGTATCAGATTTTCAGTTCAAGAGTTTTTAATTGCCCTGGTCTGACCTTGCTGCTCTGTGGTATTCCTCCCAGGAGCAGCTGCTCAGGGAAGTGGTGACCATCCCTGGGGGTATTTAAAAGCTGTGTAGATGTGGTGCTGAGGGATATGGTTTAGTGGTGACCTGGCAGTGCTGGGTTAAAAGCTGAACTTGATGATCTTGAAGGTCTCTTCCAACTAGGACTATTCTATGACTGTATCATTTCCCCCCTCCCAGCTGTAGCCACTCTTGCTTTAACTGAATAACCCAGAAAATAACTTATATATTTTTAAAAAGTGAAAAACCTCTAGGATTTCCGTTTCTTTTTTCTTTTTTTTTTTTTTTTCTTTCTTTTGAACAGGAAACCATAATGCAATAGAAACTAGCTGCTTTAGAATGGGTGGATGTAGCCGGTGCTATGACTTGTCCACACAAACCTCCAGCTGCAAGAGCTGCCTCCCCTATGGTTCTGTGGGATCCAGCCTGCTGTATCTACTACTCCAGAGACTTTTGCTTGAATGCAGTTGCAGTGGCATGAATTATTGATATTTCTGTTAAGGTTTTCTGTTCACACAGGAATTTGTAATGCTTCCCCACATTACACTCTGAATGCACTCCCGGGTCACATAAAAGGGTTGAGTTTAACACCCTTTTACTTGCATGGTTGTGACATTGATTTAGCCATTTCAGGGCTGAGGTTGCAGAATTAACTAAAAAACAGTGTAAACACCTCTTTCCTAACAAAACAAGGCAGTCTTAGGGTGAAAGGAGCTAATATGGCAGGGCAAGGAGAAGGTATAGTTTTATTTGTGCATTTTCAGGGCATCACCACAAAGATGATGAAAAGGTTTCCAGGAATTTCTGAGCATGCTTTGCCCTGACCTCAGAGTCTGGCATTTCCAGAGGCTGCCCTTGCTGCCACTGTGCTCAGCACCTTGGGAGATCGCGTTAATAATGTCCGTTTCTAAGGCAACAACCTTGTGATTTAGAAAAGACTGAATTAAGAGTGTGCGTGTTTACAAACAAACATAAATATAAACTATGTATAAATATAAACATAGAAAATACATATAAATTTCTATCAGACATAGGAAGTCAGCAGTGGAGAGACAGAAAACATCTGAATGAGGGTGATGTATTGACAGCGACAATTGGTCTCCAGAGAGTTTGGCCAGAGACTTTTCAAGAAGTAGGACCAAATTCATCAAGCATTCTCTGACAGGTTCTGCCCACAGGCAAAATGTGGAGAAAAGCTCAGAGGAGGTGTTGGCTCCTGTGGGCACAGCTAGTAGGGAACAGTCAGATGTGGACAAGCCTGAGCAGCGATGCCTGTCAGCCTCCCAGGAGCCCCTGCCACCCCTGCTGGGGCAACCCGTGCGGGATGGTAAACTGACGCTGCCCCTGCTCTACATCAGGAATCACAATCCTTAGGAGCCAGTGTCCATCAGGAGAGCCTCACTGTCTGCCCTGTAGCAACTATGCTGAACAATGCTGAAGCAATACCCGAGTACTTAACCTTGGATAAACCAGGAGTGAATCTAAGAAGATACCCTTCGTTATGTGAGATTGAATCAAGCCTTTGATTTTCTACTGAACAAAAGTTTATCTTCAATTCTGGCTCATTTAGTTCCAACTTTCTCCCTTTCTCTCCATTTCTCTTCCACCCATGTGGCTGTTTGTTTTCCAATGTGAAGTCTGGAGTAATTGTGATGAGACTTAAATGCTGAGGACCGCTGTTGATCGACCCTTGCTGGCCCTGCTCTCCTGCTCTGCCTGTCCTTTATGAAACACTCCCCTCTCATCATTGACAACAGGCTCTGTTATACTTGATTTTATTACAAGATATAAATTTCTGTCTGCAGCCCTGCCTTCCAGCACGCAGAGGAGAGAGAGGAATTGCCTAGCAACCAGGAGAACAAAAAATTAAGAGAATCAATAAGTCTTAATGGAAAGCTAAACAGAGACTTTAAAACCAATTTCTTCCCCCCCCGCCCCCCCTTCCCTGCCCTCGGAAAGTTCACGATGATGTGCAGCATCCTGGCTATCACATGAAGAATTTAGCAAGTGCATATTCTGGAAAAGACAGCGTGCAAATGAAAACCTAACCTAGCATGGACTTAGGTAAAGCTCTGATCTTGTAAGCGTTTACACCAGCAAGCTTGAATATATAGCATGGAGGTAGAGGACTAGGGCTAAGATACGATGCTGGAGCTGGCTTTATTCGGTGGTTACTAGAAGTCATTGCTCTGCTCCAGGTTGGTATTAGTGACTTAGAGATTGAAGAAGGCAAGGATCTGGATGCAGCAGCTCAACTTCTCCACAAAAGGCCTGTGTGTGGGAATACATCTTTGCTTAGTGTAGGAATGAGTTTCCAGACATCATCAGCCTACATGTGTAAAACAAGCAAATCCCATGATGCATAATGCTCTGTAGAGTCAGCAAGGAGCAGTCCAACATCAGTTTAAAATGGTCAAAACTTAGCCTGGTTACAGTCATTTGTCTGACAGCGCAAATGCAAAGGTCTGCAAGGAAAATGTATTCCAGGCAAGGGAGTAATGGTAAGTGTTCCAGGCCATGATTCTGCCCATATTTAAGGGTGTGTGCTGTTTTCTCCTGCAAAGTGTTCTCTGGAACCTGGTCACATCTATATATGTTTGCAGGATCAAGATGGTGATTTAGTTGTGGAAGTTTCCCAGGAGCTGCTGGGACCCTCCTCCCACATGCCCTGAACCTCAGTGGGAGCATGAATGGTGCAAGCTGAGCTTTGCAGGAAGGTGCAGTGCTGTTGGAGGAGGAAGAGATGGACGATTTGAATGGGGAACTTTGCAAAACCAAAAACGTTTCTATAAGCAGAGCTGTATGAACCACAAATAGGCTATAGCAGTGTCACAGATGCTTGTGACCCATACTTGAGAGGAAGGTGTCAGCAGGGATTAGGTACAGCTCTGAACTCTCCTCGGCCAAAGGCTTCCCACATCACCCCTCTGAGACACCTTCTAATCCTTATCTGTTAAAACAGGGACAGGAGCTTTGTCCCATAGGTGACATGAGATGCACGAGTGCCTACAGCCCTCAGTCACATGTCATGAGGAAGCTGTGATCCTCCCTTAGGGGTGTTTTCTCCTCTGATACTCCCTCAACACCATGGAGGGGTGTGAAAAACCCAGGTAAATGCTTGGAGGACAGTCCTGCCAAGATGCAGACATGGAAGGCAGTGGTGATATGTGCTTGGAAGGACAGCAGTGAATGAGTATTGTGGAGCGCAGATGGATACCAGTTAAATGTTTGCAAGTACCCCCAAAAGATGCTAACATTAAAGAGGTGCCCCAAAAGCATTGTTCACGAACCTGCCAAGGTGCTCAAGTGGCAAGGTCCCATCCCTCGAGGGCTGAGGTGCTGCGAGCTGCAACCTCCCCAAGGGGAAGACCCCTGGCCCCCACCCTCCCCACTGCCATGCTAGGTCCCACCCTGTGGGCGAGAGCATCCCCTCACGGGGCAGCGAGGCCAGGGCGCGTCACCGTCACCCCAAATTAAACCTGGGAAAGGAGCGCCGGGGGATGAGTAGCGCCCTAGGGTCGGGGACACCCGGGTGCGTGGGATGCCCTGATGTTCGGGGACCCCCACACGGGTACGGGTCGCCCCGGCGACGAGCGACCGCTGGAGGTCGCGGGCGAGCGGCGCAGGGAGCCGCCAGCCCCCCGGGCCCGGCGGAAGGCGGAACCGGCGCCGTGCCCGGGCGGGCGGCTCCAGTTCCAGCAGCAGCAGGAGCAGCAGCGGGGCGAGGAGGCGTCCAGGGCAGAATCCGCCCCGGCGCGTCCCCTCCCGGCGGCGTTCACCTTGCACGGGGCGAGCGGGGCCGCATGGAGCAGCCCGGGCGCGCCGCCCGCCTCGCCAGCGCCCCCCGCCCCGCGCCATGAAGCTGGTTTAGCCGCGGCGGAGCCGAACGGAGCCCCGCACCTCCTGCCCGTCTGCCCGCCCGCCTGCCCACCGCCCCCATGGCGAAGGAGAAGAGCAGGAAAGCGCTGCTGGAGCCACACATCACAATACAAACTGTCCCTTCCAGTTTCCCTGCATCCTCAGAAGATGCACGCAGGTTCTCTGCAAGGTAC
>JAAGNO010013056.1:19123-83565 GCA_033439905.1 Ceryle rudis | reverse complement strand
TCAGCCTCTCCTTATAGGACTTGTTCTCCAGACCACCAGCTTGGTTGCCCTTCTCTGAACTCACTCCAGCAACTCAATGTCTGTCTTGTGGTGAGGGACCCAGAACTGAACACAGTTTAGTCCTGCATTATGTCCTGCATTACAGGATTTTTCTTGCAAAACTCTTTGACAAGTGCTGATGTATCCCCAGGATACACTGCTCCTGACTTCATAGGTAACCATTCTCTAGTCCTTCCCATTTTAGGGTTTTTTTTTCCCTTTTCTGCAATGAATCTTCACATATCCTTTGAATTGTCAGTCATCAGCAAAGTCAATTCACAATTCTCTACCTTTCTCCTTTCTGTGTTATATGCCATCTATTTAATCACCAACAATGTTTTGCACAAAGAGTTTACAGTAATTTCACTGGAAGGTACTAATTTGTTACTAAACGTTCTAAGAAATAAAGCTCACGCTTCAGTTTTGTGGTAGGCACACATCTTCATTATGTGAATTTGCTGTTAGACAGGGATAGATACCTTAAAATGTTGGGTTTTCTTGGGTTTTGGTTTTTTTTTAATTGCAATTCTTAAATATTTGATCCTATTGATATCTACTACATTCACATGTAGTAAAAAGGATTCATTGTTTTAGTTCTCACAGAATTGCTTGTTTTAAAGCTGCTATGGATTTCACTTTATTTTCAAGGTTGTCCCACTGGGAACTATGTTAACAGCTATCAACTAACTAATGTTCTATGTTTTCAGAGTTATTACTTAGTACTTGAGTGCCACACAGCATGGGGAATCATTTCAGGTGAATGAATAAACATTTTCCTTCTGTTCCAGTTCTTAAATGCACTTCTCTGGAAACCTGCTCCTGCTACTTAGGTGCCACTGCCTGGCTTTAGTGGAAGTTTGAGTTAAGCAGGATGCTGGCTTTAAGATTTAAATATTATGATTCTTTAACAGCCAGAAAAATTGATGTAAATAAATTCAGTAGTTTTCAATAATCTTCTAGAGTTTTGGGGCTGGCATACTAGTTAAAATTAGATAAATTAGATAAAATTGTTAAGTATTTCATTGAAAATCCCATACAGTGTACTACAGCAGGCGCAGTTAGTAGGAACTAAATTACAGATAGTAACCTCTGTGGATGAAATAGTTCCATTATCTTAAATTATGGAGTTCAGAGGCAGAAAGATAAAGGCATTTTCCTTGTTAGTTTTTAAACCTTTAAACTTCAGGATCAAAAATGGGAGAGAGATGCCTCTGTGGTACGAATAGAAAAAAATAGCAAGCTCAATGACTGTGGTGGGTTTTTTTTTTAATACAAATACATTTCCTGACATTAGTCTGTCAGCTATAGTATAACATGTCTTCTGTAACTGGAAGTCTTGACTGACTTGTTCATCAATGTGATGGATTTTGGAAAAAATCCCTAAGTGGAAAAAAAGGTGAAGCTTTTTTATTTTTTATATCTTTTTTTAAGTGAAAAAGGGTATGACAGAAACAGGTAGAAAGTGAATTACAGCAGCTGACAAGGGGAACTGTTGGTTCTGCTTTTATTCTGTATGTCTTTTTGCATCTGGTGTTAACCCTATGCCTATCAGTTTTAAATGTTTGTCCTAACATAAAGGCAAGAATCCAAAGCAATATCATACCACCAATCACCAAAAGTGATTTGTTATACCCCAGAGATCTCTAGAGGGATGAGGCACTCTGATGAAATGCTGGCATTCTGTGACACTCTGAGAAAGCATCTTTTAAAAGAAAGTCAGAGGAAATGGGTTGCTTCACAAAAACAGTGCTATGCATTGAAAGCTGCAGAAGCATCTATGGTTTGCTGAAATCTCTCAGTTGCACGAACAACCAGATACAAATCTCCAGTAAACAGATTCCAAGTGGAAACTGGCAGCAGCAGATGAAAGTTATTTGAAATGAAGATAGACTTAGTCATGCTCGTATAAAGATACAGACAGTGATGTTTGCAAATTTGGCCTTAAATACCTATCATTGAAAGCATCCGTCATTGTTTAAAGGCATGCTTTTCAAAATGCTTAAAAGTAAATCTTAAACAAAACTGTCTCCTTTGTATTGAAGGGACTTTGGAGTAGGTAGATCTTTTTGTATTCTTCATATTCAGTGATATTCAGCAGAAAAACCACTTAGCTCCCTCACCCACACAAAATCTAAACAATCATTTTAAAACCAGACAGTAACAGACAGCAAATTTTGGTGTGGGTGCCTTATTTTTCAAATCTTTTTCATTTAAAATGAATCTAATGAGATGAAAGGTTCAAGAAGCTAATCAGTGAGAAAAAAATTCTCTTTACAACTTTACAGCAATGGAATATTTGGGCTCTGGGAGTTTTGTTGTTTGTTTGTTCTTCCCTCTAGGAGTAGTTCTCTTATAGGAATGTACCTAGTGAGCACCCATGCTCTATACAAATGACAAATGTTCAGCCATGATGTGATCAGTGAGGTTTAGAATAATTTGCAAGTCATGAATTCATCTACATAAGGTTCCTCCTATAGCACATTATAGAGTTGATCATAGTCTGAAGATACCTATCTCTTCCCTGTTGCTTATATGATCACTTATACCAGATCATACTGTTTAGACAGAAGAGGTTGCGTGAGCTAAATACTCCTGCAAAGAGTTGGAGAGCACAGTCATCAGATAATTAACTCTTCTGTAATGTAGCTAAGAGTTCTTAAAGAAAAGTGAACAAAATATGATAAAAAAACCAATGACATAGGGAAATTTTACTAAAGCTGTGCTCACCTCAGCCACTTTTGAGTACCTAACAGCTAGATGGGAGTATTGTTACTCTTTGATCCTCTGCATCCAAAGGAAAAAGATAAACTCTGCCAGCATGTGATTCATCTCATGCTTTCTGAATGATTAAAAAACCAGACGACTATTTTACAGTATGTTAGTTAGTGCTGTAATGATGCCAACTGTGAGGCTGATACATAATTCCTTCACAAACAAGTGTTATTGTTATGTCCTCCTTTGCAACACATTTCCCAGACCCCTATTAATATCACTGGTATAACTGACAAATAGCAAACTGGATTTATCTGGAAAGCACACTGTAAATTGTTAAATGAAACTCATCACTCAAATTATACTTAAACACAGGAAAGTACTGAATTTTCTAAATGCAAAATTTCAATGCAGCACTTCTTGAGGGTAAAAAGTTATGAAAGGGATGATAGATGGTGCAGATGTTTTTGAAACACTGAATGGTGTACTGTCTTCTATAGCTTCTTGACTCTTCTCAGCTCTAACAACTACATCAATACACATTCATTTTGAGGCAAACTAGTGATGTTTCTGTGTTGATTAAGACTGAATGTTGTTACCATAGGGATGCTGTCCTCAAAAAGACATGGATGAAAGGACTTTTTGATGTAGCCTTTCTTTTATAGAGATGTTTTCTTATGGCCTAGGCAGTCTGGACACTGTTCTCCAGTTGCCATATGACCTTCATCAAATTACTTGAAACAGCACTGGGATAGAGTACCAGCAGTTACGTGGCTTTTCATGGCCACGAGACATCATGCCTGTGCTGATTTTTATACAGGCGCTCTGTGGGTGAGGTGAGTTGCAGGAGGGTGGTAGGAAATAACAGGAAGCTGTGCTGGTCTTGCTCGGAAATGAACTGGATGATGTTCAGGCATGTATCTTGCCTTCTGAGTTCTTGCACTGAAGAATGGCCTTCAAGGTTTATGTCACCACTATTTGGAAATGGTGTTTCTGTGTCTCACAGCTGGGGATGCTGTGTTCATGGGAGATGGCAGGCTGTCAGCATTCATGATCATCTCTGAATCTTCCCACTAAGGGTAGGGGGTCTTTATTCAATAACAGATTCAAGACTCATGGCAGTAGGAGGCCACAGCACATGCTGGTTCATTTTGGTCCCTGAATCTAAAGGAAAAAAAAAAAAGAGAGATGGAACCCTTGGGTGTAAGTTTTGATTTTTGTGCTTTGTATGAGCTGCTGTGTACAAATCCAGATTCCTGGGGAGTGTTGTGAGGGCTGACAGCCCACTGATGGGTCACGTTCTGTCCCAGAATTCTTCCTCTTCTTTTGCTGAACTGAGCTGCAACATAGCAAAACAGGCACAATTCCTGTGCTGAGTAACAGGAATGGTTTTACATGGTGCAGATGTGGTGGGATGATTTGCATATAAAAAATATTTGTTCCAAAGCTTGTAGGAGGCACTTTTTTATAACAGACCCTGAAACAGATTAAATTAGAGAACAGAAGGTTCTAAAAAACCTGACCCCAAAGAAGATATCAACTAAGAATTCAGTGCTTTCTTTTCTTCTGTGTATGACCTGCTGCAAGATTCTGAAGGCAAAGCAATAGCACATAGAATCAAATTATATGTTCAAGATGGCCTTCAACAATAACATCACCCACAAGTCCTTCTTTGTTCACAAAAGACAGGAAGCAGGTCTCAAATCCTGGGACAGTGTTCTCAGTGAGGACAAAAGTATGTTCTCTGACTATGCCTTGATCAAAGACTTGTAATTTTGAATCTCTAATTTCAAAATACAAATTTTAAACAGAGGTAGTCAGATTCGTTTGTGACAGGTTTTTTTTTTTTGTTACCGTAGTATTGAAATTTCCTTGCCAACTCATTTGATTGCCTTTGGAAAAAAACTTTATCTTTGAATAATAGAATTAGGAAGACAAACTGGAAAGCATGCACAAGTCAATATGCAAGATAAAAGATTTAGCCAAGCCAATGTAGCAAAGAATCAAATTTCTGAGATAAGTTGTGGCAAAGAAGCAAATAAAACTGTGCACATCACCCCCCGATCCTGACTAAGAAACAAGACAAATTGAATCTTTCAGTTTTCTATGAACATACATACTTAAAATGATATATATATATGGGTTTTTTCATTTTTTTTGTAAAAGGAAAGGTCTTGTAATTTTAACCAGGAGAAATGATTTGCCAGCCTATAATGATTTTGTTTTCAAGACATTAAGGCCAGGCTATTTGCATTCATCTATGATAAAGTGCAAATAGGATTTGTCAACAAGTCATAAAAAGAACAACAAATTAATGTGTCATCACGTAATATTGTAGGGCTGTGCCCTACAATAACAACTTTTGATGAGATAATAAAAATAGAAAGCAGTGTATGAAGAGAACTAAATTCTGTGGAATACTAGTAATAACAATTTTAATATTAGAAAGTTATTAAAAAGACACAGAAAACGAAACTTTGAATATGCTCTGTGACATGCTGTGAAAAACAGTATCTGTAAAAAGGAACTGAATAAAAGAGCTGTTTACGGAGTATTAATAAAAATGACAAACATCCTAAAGACAGAAAAAATACAATTTGAGAAGGAGGAAACTGTGATTAATTGAAAGTAAACAAGCTGGAACAAGGGAAAAAGGTCTTTCTATAAATTGCTTTAGTTTGGGAATATGCCGTGAACAAATGAGATGGTTACATAAGACTGTCAAAAGGCACCATTAAACTTATTTCCGATGGACTGCTCAGCTACCATATAATCAAAGTGTGCTAAAGGGTTCTTTTTGATAGCACTGACATTAGAAGATATCATCAAACTCATCAACTGTTACTGTCTTTAACAGAACCACAAGTAACATAAGTGAAATGTGCTCACTAAGATCAACATGCTGCCCGTCGTTGCTGAGGTTTGTTCTGTAATGTTGCTTTTAAACAGACTGTTTATTTCATTTAGTAGTTATAAAGAAATACTATCTAATGAGAAAACTTTGATTTCTCCTCCAAATAGTTGACAGATAACAAGGAATTAAGTCAATCCTTCATCTCTTAGTTCTTTATCTGTTACTATGTCAGTGAATAAACTAATAAAAAAATCCTAATTCAAATGCAGCTCAAATCCAATGTACAGTGCCTTAACAAGCTGTCATTTACTTCCACTAACCATATAAAGCACTGCATCAAATTAGTCTCATTACAGTCTCTAGAAGAAAATGGAAGCTAAATAAGCCTTATTACAATGTTTGGGCTGTATTCATCTGTATTCTTTTGACTTAATTGTGAAATCCATAGGAAGTAGCAATGAACTATTACAGAACCACAAGAATTTAATCCAAATTACCTTATAGCAATCTTTTGAGTGAATTGGTGCAAATAATGCACTAATGGGAGATCTGGGAAGATAAATGGCCATCAAGGACAGTGGTTGATAAGTAATTGATTTTTAGTTTTGTAATCAAAGAATTAGTGTGATTGGAAGTAAAAAACCCTTTTTTGTCTTGTTTTGTTTTTTTACTAAAATGTAAAGGTTAATCAATTTCGGGTGGAATACAATGGTTTCTTTTATTCTTATTTTATTATATTTGAGATGCATTTTAAAACATGGCAACTTCTCCCCCTATTTGTCTACTTAAATTAGCTCTGAACCACAGCATAGGTTCATTTTCTGTATTGGTATCTCCTTTGACTTAAATGGGAAGTTAAATCCCTAGGTCATATGTTGACATATGTATTTAGACAATTGTATGTGAACTGTATCCTGTGTTTTCATTATACACAGTTAAATCTAGTGGATGAACTGCATCCCATTCCTCCTTTACAATGGGATGAATTGCTCTGTGGAGGTTCCCCTCTTTATTTCTACGGCAAGATGTTAAGTGATATCTCACAACATCTGACTCTGTAGACTAGATATTCCCCTATCAAAACTAACATTACATTAATTTTCCTGCTCCAGGATACATGTAATTACTATTGACACAGCTTCATTTTGTATGTGGGAGTAACTGAACACAGCCCTTTGCTAAATGGTCCAAAAAGCAGGAATACAAAGCATTTATCCAAACAGCGGAACCAAACATCAAGAAGCAAGGAAAGATCCTGAATCTTGATTTTGGATCTACTAGCTGAATACTTTGGTTATTGGGTAACTGTGCAATGGAACCATCGTATCAGTATCTTTACATATATAATTTTTGGGAAAATATTTTTTTTTTTTCTTCACATCAGTGAATCCAACCTCCCTCCCTCCAAATTTCTAGATGATCAAGCAACAATTTTTGTGGCTGAAAAAAAAATATTATGAAAAGAATGGATATTAGTCCAAAATGTTGCAATATTAAATCAGAATAGACTATGTATTGGCTCATTTTCCTCCATGTGGTCAAATTTTTTTCTGATGGTAACCTGCCACTCAATTATTTTCTACTCTGTTACTTTTGAAAGGTGATTTCACTGTGCATCAGCAAAATATTTCATAGGTTTGTCTCACCAAAAATAATTACCATGCATTTTTCACGTTTTTGATTTGGTCCTATTGGACATCAACAGTTGGATCAGAACTGATGCAAACTGATGCTTGCTTGAAAAGTCATGATAATTTACACTGGCAGAAAATAATTAGCAAAGTTCACGCTAACATAAGCTTCTTGCTTTGAATAAGTTCTCAGAAACCTATTTTTGTTTCATATACCGATGACAATTTGCAAGCGGTTGCTCTTTTTTTTTTTTTTTACATTCAGGTGCTTACTCAGAAAAATACCATACCAGGAATTGCTAACATCAATTCCTTCAGTAGCTGTGGGCTCCCTGGAGTTCTTTTGGCCAAGTGCCAAACGAGCTCATCTCTGCTCTGCTTTTGACATTTTGTTTGATCACATCATAAAGTGGTAAGGCTGTGGAATGTATACATGGCACTATACACTAATAAAGTGTTTATCCTTTAATGTCTTCCAGATGCTTGCCTATAGCTTTTTCCAGTAGTAAAGAGGATGTGTTGGCTTGATGTGATCTTGTGTTTATATTGTTTGCTGGGTCTGTGAGGGCGAGTTTCATTCTTTTCTCCTACACTTTTGTCGAATCAGTAAAGTGTTGTCTTAAAGGTCTGTTCCTCTAAGTGTAACACATGCTAGGTCCATTAAAAAAGGAGGATCAAATGGCAATAAAAGCTGAAGATAGATGAACATCTTTGAGGCAAAAGCAGTCAATAATTTCTGTGTGATGTGAAATCACAAAATTCACTAGGACTGATGATGTTTAACTCCAGGGAGTTTGAAATAACTAGAATGAACAGATTTCCCAAATTTGGGAAAACACACAGTGCTCACTATGTTTATTCTGCCATTCAGAGAGAAAGTGTTTGATGTTTGGTGTCTGATTCTTTATTGCTTACCTTTTGATGTTGTTATTTATGGTAGTTAAGGCAGGTGCAAACAGCAAGTGCTGTGACTACCTTTTTGCTTATATTTTGCAGTCATAAATCACCAGCTGAATCAACATCGAGTGCCATGGGACAGTAGATAAATGAAAACCCTGTGGGGTTTTTTTACGCAGGTAGGAGTGCCTGTTGAGCTAAGGCTGAAAATCGATAAAGAAAAAATCAATTAGGGTTTTCTAACAAGTTATTAAAAAGCAAATGTAATGTTAGCAGTTTTTCATTGTTTATTCTGTCATGAGATACCAGGTAACATTTTGGAAAATGTTTAAATGCTTTTCAAGCCCAAGTATTTTTTCAATAGCAATGCACACATTTAGGCCTAGACTCTTCACGCTTGTCAAAGCACTTCACAGTGTACGCAATTTATTCTGTGTCTGTTATAAAAGCTTCTGTTAGCATACTGATTGTCATCAAGAATGTGATCTTTGGTTGACAGCAGAAGCTTCCATTATACAAACAGCTGTACTGTCAAAATTGAGCTTTTGCTGAATTAGCTAATTTTTCTTGAAAGGGCTGGAAGAGATCACGTTAGTGGAAGCACTGACTTGTGAGGATGATACCGTTTGGGCTCATTTTTTCCTAGTCCAAGCACAGCTTTAGTTGTGCACATTCTGCTTTTACAGAAGTGCAGAACTGAAGTGGCTCACTGTCCAAGATCCAGTATTGGCCTGTGGGTCTTCAGGTTTACCTCTGGAATACTTAGGTGTTATGGACATGGTCCTACCGAGTCCCCCATCTCATGATAACAGTGCTCCCTGTGCACAGTCACTGTGGCACTTTGGAAGGATATCCACATAGCCATCACCTTGCATAGCTTGTAGTATGAATTCAGCTTGCTGATGAGAAAACTGTCCTGAGAGAGCCACTAAACACCAACCACAGGGACAAGCCTCAAATGCTACCTGCCACACATCACTTAATCATAGACTCAAATCTCAGTAACAATGTAGAAAGATTTTTTTTTCCACTGAAGATGATGATGACACAAAGCTCAGAATTTTCTTTAAAAACCCCACCTTTTTGGTGGCAGGAACAGTAGCATTCTGCTGCTCTAACCAATGTGTGTGGTGAGAACATACATCAAGGGAACAGGAGACTGATTCCTTTCTCTGTAGCACCTGAGGGGATTAAGTCAACTGCTTCAACCTTTCAAGTGGCAGACTAGAAATGCCTTCCACTCATTGCACTGAAGCTGTGCAAAAGGTAAGGACCCTATAATGAAGAGCATAACAATCATCTAACGGTCAGGATTGTCAGCTACAAAGGAGATGGGAAGATTATGAACTCTATTTTCATGTGAAATAGCTGCATGGGACAGATATTTGATAATATATTTAATTGCTGAAACAGTGAGACATTACAGAGGGGAAATAGTTGTTGATGCTGGCCCCACATGATTATATAGAAATCAGGTCTTGTTATTTCATGTACCAACAGGTGGACATACTTGATTGAAATTTGTAGCTACATAGGTAGAATATAGTTAGAGCTGTGCATAACTATTAAATTAGTATTACTGGCATGCTAATTAAATAAACATCACTATATGTTATATAAACACCACCAAAATAAACGTTATGTGGATTCTGAGGTTTAAGAAAGCTATAGTCAGTGGGGAAAGATCACTGACAGGAGCTGTTTTAATTACTTCATTGATATTAAGAATAGGACCAGTGTTTTCAACATTTCCATCAATAATTTGAAAGGAAATGTAGAAGTACCACTGATAAACTTGGCAGAATCAATGAGAAGAGTAGAAAATAGTGCTCAAAACACAGAAATTTGACACTTTTGGGTTCTTCTCTGTGGCATCTCCAAAAATACACACCTCAGTACAACTACATACAAATATAGCCCTTTCAAAATGAAAAATGCAGAGTTTAGCTAAAATCTGTGGACTGCACTTTGGAAAGGTTTCTAATATAACCTTTTGAAAGGTCATCTAGTAATCACCATAAATAAAAAAAACCCTGAGTTTGAGCTCCCATTATGAAGCTGTGGAGAGAAAAGCCAATAATTCTGGGATGCTATGAATTAGGGATTTTTACTTCTGTCTGTGGTTTTAATGCTTCTATCTGAGGCAGATAAATAAAGGAGACGGTGATTAGGTCTGTGCCCTGGGGTCAAGGTGAACTGATTAGTTCACATCGATGATGCTTTGGACCTTCTCTACAGAAGGTTTGTTCTGAATAGAGCTGGTTGGAGCAAGTAGAAGGCACAGACAAGAAAGGAATTAGCCATCAGGGTGGATGATTGGTGTTCAGGCTCATTCCTTGTCCCTCTTTTCTGCAGTACAGTGTATAGAAGCACCTGAGACCTTAATTAGAATAGTGAGATCATTTTAGTGCACCTATTCCTAAAAGGTACAAGATAATTCTAGAGAGTTCAAAAAAACTGTCAAGTAGCTGGAGAGCCAGAAATAATACAAATTAGTGGAACACTTGAGAAAATTAGCCTACTTGGCTTTTTAAAAAGGAGGGTGAGAAAATGATGTGATTACAATGCATAAATACCCAGGGAAGAAAAGTAGACTAGTATAAAAGACTTTGCAAACAAGTGAAAAACGACACTGCAAGAACCAGTTATTGGAGATGAAGCCAAAAAAGACTCAGATTTTAAGTGAGAGATGAATTATTAATAGTAAGCTGATGAAATAAAGAGTAGATTGATATTTTACCCAAGGAAGTAGTGGGTTTTTCAACTTTTCTTAGATTCAGATCAAGACTTTTCAAGAGGATATGCTGTAGTCACATGCAAGCTTTTTGTTCAGCTATGAAAAGGACCAGCTGAAATATATTCACCAGTCACATCCAGAATGTTAGTTTAAATGACATAAAAAATCCCTTCTGGTGTTTATTTCTATGGATCTATATGCCAAAGTAGTAATATTAATTGAAATTATCAGGTAGAGCGAGTAAGTTCTGTAAGATTTATTTTACATGGGCCTAGATAACAATTAAATACAGGTAAAACAGATTTAACTGTGAAGAGCTAAAAATACTTTTATAAAGAAAACATTATGTACATTTTTACTGAGTTCTCCTTAAAATATGAGGTGTGGACTTATTTAAAATGATATCTCATGATTTTGGAAAGCACTGCCTTGACAGCAAAAGAGGATTTTTCCTACACTGAGTGTAAGGTAACAGCTATGATTGGCTGGGTTTTATTTAGCGTGTTTTCTGTGCCTGATCTGGAGATGGGAGAGAGATGAATTAGATGCTTAATTTTTGCCTTGTATACTGAGTCTGGTAGAAGATGCATGCATTGCAATGTTGATTGGTAGGATATGAACATTCCTTCGCACAGAACTGGATTGGCAGCCCAAATTCACTGCAGTTAGTATACTGGTATAAAAAATTACATGCATGTGATATTTTTTTGTCATTATTTCTCAAGACTATGCTTGAACCAATGAGCTAGTGTTCAAAAGTCAGTATTCTTAAGATTTGTCAAATGATCTCTAGCAACCAAATGACCTATTTTATTCAAATCAATATTAACATTCTTATCCTGGGCAGGGACGAGATTGTAATAAGTGCATATATACTGTCAAGCTGGTTTGTTTCTTGTTTTACGTCAGGCATATAGCTCTGCCAATAATCTGCACAGAGGGCACATTAATTCAGTCATGGATTCCAAGTAGCAAACTGAGCAGTAGAAATCTGGGTATGGAAGAAAAAGTAGTTTGTTGTGGAGGGTTGCGTTATAGAAAGAGCACTGATAGGAGCTAGTGCCTAAACTTGTCCTAGTAGCCAGGGTTCAATCTGTGCCATCAATAACAAGGTTAGTATAGATGGACTTCAGGCAGCTAAAAATTTAGTCAGTAGGGAATATATTAGCTACATTTAGGGAATGTAGCTGTAATTAGGTCTGTGGTGACACAGACTGTGGGACAAAGCAATCACATCAGTTTAATTTATAAAAATAAAAAAAGGCCATGAACTTCATGTATTTTAAGGTCAGAAGTCACTGTTTGATGTCTTGGTTAATATAGATCATAGGGCTTTCATGAATTAATTAGCATTGACTTCTACAGGACCAAGACCTTTATTGTTTGGCTTTTCCCTGTTACATGTAACTACTGAAATCACCAGATCAGAAATAAATTTAAGATATTTTTCAGTTCATTCACTTTGAACTTTTCAAAGTTGTTTGTAGTCCACTGCATCAATGTCAAATGCTGCTATAAAGGGAGCTCATGTGCCCTTTCTCATCTAGGCTCTGCAAGAGCATAATTCCTATTAGCTCCAGGTAACTATGTATCTATGTGTAAAAAAAAAAAAAAAATTATAGCAAGCTGATATTTCCACAGAGAAAGGCAAAAAGAATGAGACAGAAGGGGAATGGCATGAAGATGTTTGCTGTTGTTTCTGGATCAGTTTGCAGACTAATGGGCTAAATAGGTGAGAAAGAAAATAACCATCTGTTTTAAAAGGTCATTACAATAGGTATATCATTGCTTCTTCTTAAAATTTATTATTTCTTCATATTTTTAAAGGAAACTAAAGTTGTCCGTATGCAAGAGTGAGAATCCTTGTATCCAAAATTAGTCAAAAGTGGTTACCTATATGACAATATATGAATATGGAGATTGTTCCCAGGTATATTCCCTTTGTCTCTGCAGATCTGCAGGTACAGAAATCTGTACCTGGTCATTTTACCTTTGCATTTACTGACTACTACTGGGTTTATATTTCTTCTATGATTATTTTAAATTGGTTCATGAATAAGTCTGAAATTTGGACTCCACAGCAACTTGTGGTGGCTAATTCCACATATTAATTACTTACTATGTAAAAACATTCCCCTTTATTTGTTTTCAATACAATCATAAAACTTGATGTCCTAGTTTGTTTGGTCATTTCTTATACTGAAGCCTTTTTTTTTGGTTTTTTTTGTTTTTTTGTTAAATTGGATTTGTCTTGGATTATTTTCTTCATAACAGCACGTATGGTGCTGTGTTTTGGATTTCTGAAAAAAAAACATTGATGACACGCCAACAGTTTAACTATTGCTGAGCAGTGGCTACCCAACTTGAAGGTCTTCCTGTTTCTTAAGCTGCCACAGCAGTGAGTAATCTGGGGATGGGAAAGAAGCTGGGATGGGACACAGCCTGGACAGCTGACCCCAGTGACCAAAGGGATATCCCATGTCATACTCAGCAATAAAAGCTTGGGGAAAGAAAGAGTAAATGGGGGTGTTCATGCTTATGTTTTTTGTCTTCTTAACTAGCCATTAAGTGTGCAAAGGTCCTGCTTTCCTAGTGGTGGATTTATCCTGTGGATAAATTCTTTGCTTTGCTTTTGAGTGCATCTCTGCTTCATTTATTAAACTAACTTTATCTTGACCCATCAGTTTTCTGGTTTGCTCCTCTGATTTTCTCCCTCATCTTGAGGGTGGTGAGCAATCTGGACTGGGTGGGTGCTTACCTGCTGGCTGGGACATCATTCCACAGTTATCGTTGACTGTACTTGCTACCTTTCTTCATGAATGTTCTCATTCCTTTTTGAGATGTGAATTCTAGAACTGCACATGGTTTGCAAGATGCAGGTGCACCACAGAATTGGATGGTGAAATAAGTTTGTCCTAGGTTGCGTTATCTATTCCTTTCCTAATAATTTCTAGCATTTTGTGTTCTGTCTGCCAGCTACTGATAATTTTCTTAGATTATTTATTATAGATCAGAGTTTGGGTTTTTTTCCTAGTGGTAATTAACTAGTTCAAAACTCATCACTCTGCATGTAATTTAGGATTGTTTTTCCTCCATATGCTTAGTATTGCATTTATCAAGACAGAATTTAATCTGCTATTTTCAGTAGCCTTTGAAACTCCCTGCAAAGTGTCAATGACCAAATAGTAACTATAGGGTACTCTTGGGAAATACTATTCCATACCAATGAAGGTGATAAATAAATACTACAAAGGAAAAGTGCTCTAGGAGATTGACCTAGATTTTCCAGAAAGGTACGAGAAGGATTTTTTTTTGGTGCATAATTATTCTTAGAGAAAACATTATATAGCTCACAGTGATTTGTACTGACAAAAGAAGGTGATCTCTCACTTTGTCTTCCAAATGTGGCTATAATCTCAAGATACTCAAAAAGAAGGTCTGTATTAGCCACTCTCCTTTTTACTTTAATCATCTAAAAATGTGTAGACAGCCCTGTGACATTAATAATCTTTATATCTCTTTGGCTTGAAAGGTGTGGTCACTTTGAGGTATATTTTTCTGACACTGATGCCTGAGTTCAAAGACATAACTAAATACAGATTAGAACAGAAATATACAAGAGATCATGTGTCTGAATTGTTTGCTCAGGTAAAATAGAAAGGAGATTAATTTCTCCTTGAAAACATTGGGAAATCTGTTGTTAATCTAACATATCAGACCTAAGAAATATGCTGTTACTAATGTATGTGAATGTAGTTATGTGAAAATATTTCCCGTTTAAATTGAGATATATTTAAAAGGAAGTTGTCTCAAGCGTTTGTGGATTGCTTTGCTCTTCCTGCTAAAGCAGTTAGCTATTCTTTTTCCAGATTAAATAATCATGTCACAGATAAAAACTGGATCAATCAAGTACAAAACTCAGGCCTGTAACTGAATAAGTATGATGGTATTTGATGAGAAGACCACATACTTTTAAGACAGTGATCTAGGAATCTTTCAGATCTAATTTCCTGCTTTTATTCAGAAAAGCGAAAGGTCAAACAAAGTTCATTGAAAGAAAAGAAAATATGGAGGGATTAAGTCTTTATTTGAGATCCTAGAGTAACATATCAAGGGCAGTTACTTTTCTCTCTTCAATATGTTATTTTTTTACTAGTCTATAGCCACTGACACCGTTTCAGGTCCCAGAAGTGTTGCTGTTTTATTAAATGACATGCAACTCAACAGCTGAAGGGGAGGTGCAAGATGCGAGTCAAAAAAATAGCACTCATTCACAGATCTTCACATTTTCTTCCCAAACATATAGCCCTTGCCCACAATTTTCTTTCCTGCCTTTCACAGTGCACTCACTTTTTTAAAACAATATGTTGGATATGTCTCATTCGGAGACAAAAATCAAAGACATTAAAGACTTATCAAGGATGTAAGGTGCGTGACAAAGTAAAATTTGATATGTGCACCAGGAATCCAGATGTTTTGTTGCATCTTTCAAGTAAAAATCATTAAATTCTCATTTATTGCCATGACGGTCTACCATACATGGTGATTCATGGCAGTTTTTCTGTCATGCTTCCTTCATTTTGCTTCCATACAAAAACTCTGGCTACAATGCAGACACAGCTAAATAAGCCTGTTCTGTTGTGCAGCACTCAGCATAGAGTGCACATCAAAGATGAAGGAAAAGTAACAGGCATGGTGCATGTGCTGGCAATGCTCAGCTGGTGGCAGACTGTTGGGTTAATTTTCAACTTGTTGCTAGAATTGCCTCCAGGCTTCACTATGATCCACATCTGGGGCTTGGCCCAGAAATGGAGTCAGGATGCTGTGAAGTTTATCTTTGATGCCTGTTATAGACTTGTGCCCACTGCAGGGCAGGCACAGCAGAAAGTAAGGGTCGAACAGCTTTCTCACTTCTAGGCAAGATCAGCTTTCTAGGTGATAGCTTTCTTGCCTCTCCCTGCTGAAACTGTGCCTGCCTGACACCTGCATTTTACTCTGCACTATAGTTTCCAAGGAGACTTTTTTCTCTGTGGTTGTCTAAAATAAGGTAGTTGTGAGACTTGGAAGCAATGTTGCTTTCCGTTTGCACATTTTTTTCCTCCGGGAGTAGGACATGCAGTTATATTTTAGGCTGGACTCAATCTTAGAGGTCTTTTCCAGCCTCAATAATTCTGTGATAGGAGTCTCAGAGCTGACAATAGACAAGGTGACAACTCTTACAAAGGGCATTTTGGACTGTCCTTCTCCAAGGCTCCTCAGCAGCTTCAGGGTGATAAGTTACCTGCATAAGATTTGTTGACTGAGAGCTTGCTGTGCTTTCTTTCTAACTTTTATTTATCTGGGGGAGTATTACCCTTCCCTAATTAGATTTATGCTGCAATACTTTAAAATGAGGGCTTTTAACTTCAAATTGCTTGGCAACAGAACTAAAGGACTGTGGTTGAAAGGTCTCAAGTGCACAAAGAATGTTTAACCATTCAACATTTCACATTACTAGTCTGCCTGGTCTATGCTTAAACACTGGTAGGGAAATCAAACCAGATCCTACTTCATCTCCTAGGTTAAATCCTCAGACAGCCGCAGATGAGTTATTTTGCACTATGAATCAAGCACTGTTACTATTATTAACTCCTTTGTGGGTGGTAAAGATGAAGGAGCTTTATGTGACCTTGCTCTTAAGTCTTCATTGCTTCTCAGAGAACAGAGGAAATGTTTACAGCGTAGCTCTGATACCTCAGGTTTGTGATTGACAGACTGCTGTTGCAGGTGGCCAGATTTGAGCTAGGTATGCTAAACTTTCTTAAAGTTAATGTACAGAAATAAGTACTTCCAGGGCATAATTAATACCATCCTAAAGTGCCTGTCTAAACCAGATTGAGTGAATGGTGTTGTAAGTATACCAAGAAAGTGAGGGTGAATAGCTCATCTGTTGACATCTAAATAACACAAATTTAAAATTAAGTGGGGTGAATCTTACTCTGATCTCTTGTTTAAGTGTCCTTTGGCTTCTATAGAATAGCATTTTTATGTAGGAGATTGCCAACAAGCTGCAGTTTGATTCTTGGCTTGAAAAAATTTGCTAGAGAAGACAGAGGGGGAATGAAATTACATCGCAGCTGGAGACATTCAAGTGTTTTTACAGTAGATACATATCAATGAGAAAAGAACAAGTGGAGCTAGGAGCACATTTACTGTTAGCTCCTCTGTACAGAATCATAGAATCACAGAATCACAGGAAAGAACCAGTGTTGGACTCTCTCTAGTATTTCCCTGTCTCTCTTAAACTGGGGAGACCAGAAATGGACGCAATAGTCCAGATGCAGTCTTACGGGGACAGAGTAGAGAGATAGAAGAACCTCCCTTTTTACCTGCTGGTCATACTCTTCTTAATGCACCCCAGGGTATCACTGGCCTTCCTGGCCACAAGGGCACATCGCTGTTCCATGGAGAACTTGTTGTCCACCAGGACTCCAAGGTCCTTCTCTATGGAGCTGCTTTTCATCAGTTCAGTCCCTAACCTTTACTGGTTCATGGGGTTATTCTTCCTCAGGTGCAGGACTCTACACTTGTCCTTGTTGACCTTCATTAATTTCCCCACTCTGCCCAACTCTCCAATCTGTCCAGATCTCACTGGATGGTAGCACAGCCTTCTGGTGTGTCAGCTACACCTCCCAGTTTCTATCAGCAAACTTGCTGAGGGTACACTCTGTCCATTCAGGTCGCTGATGAAGATACTGAACAAGACGGGATGCACTACTGACCCCTGGGGAACACCACTAGTTACAGGTCTCCAACTGGACTCTGCACTGCTGATCACAGCCCTCTGGGCTCTATTGTTCAGCCAGTTCTCCATCCACCTCACTGTCCACTCAGCTAACCCACATTTCCTGAGCTTCCCTACAAGGTTGTTATGGGAGACGGTGCCAAAAGCCTTGCTGAAGTCAAGGTAGACAATATGCACTGCTCTTCCTTCATCTGCATAGCTAGTCACACCATCATAGAAGGCTATAAGATTAGTCAAATATAATTTCCCCTTGGTGATTCTGTGATGACTTCTCCTGATACCTTTCCTTTCCTCTGTGTGCTTAGAGATGACCTCCAGAATGAGCTGCTTCATCACCTTTCCAGGGATAGAGGTGAGGCTGACTGATCTGTAATTTCCTGAATAGAGAACGTTGTTGATGCATATGATATTAAAACATAAAAAGCTCCAGAACACTGAATAAAGAACCCACGTGAGAACGCACATTTATCTCAAAATAAATAATTGCTGAAGCAATTTCAGAATCATGAATACTAATATCTGAGAAGCCAAGAAGAAGGAAAGGAAAAGGGGTAAATACAGTGCCAGTGCTCAAATAAAGAGCAAGCTAAGAATGACAAGCATATCACATAAACTTGTGCTTTTGAAAAATTCTGTAACAAATCATCAATTATATCAAGACATTTGGGAGATAACTAAAAGGGTAACACTCAGGAGAAATCTGTCAAAAATTAGTATTTCCAAATCAAACATATTATTCCACAATAACATAATGGTCCATGTGAATAAGGAAAAGGGAATGGATAGCTTCTGGTTTTAATTTCATAAAGCTTTGGGCAGTGTATGTCATGACTTTCTCATAAGGAAGCATGCTCTTGGCATGCATGCTGGGTGCATCCAAAATAGATTAGAAAAATTTAATAGGAGTGCAATTTGTAATGGATATAAGGAAAAAGGAAGGTATATTGAGGTTGTTTTGAAATGAAATTTTCCCAGACTTATTTGTGTTCATAATTTTCCTTATGGCTGGATGGTGGAATATGGAAATTGCTTATTACAATTACCTACAGAGGAGCCTGGGTAGCATCTATGGTGCACTGGAGGACAAGATTACAATTCAGATAATTTCAGTGCTAGAGAAGAGGCCTTAAAAATAGAATGCAGTTCTGTAGAAACGAGTGTAAGCAAAAATGAACAAGAAATAATCAGCCAGGGAAAGAATGGCAAAACACTGGAGAAATTGCCTGGAGAACTGTGGCATCTCCTCCATTCAGTGCTTTTAAGAACAAGCAGGACAGTATCTACCAGGAGCACTCTTTATAGAAGCAGAGACATGCTCAGCAGGCTTGTATGTGGTACCAAACTGAGAGGAGCAGTTTATAAACTTATGTGCAGGGATGGTCTTCAGAGGGATATCTACAGGCTAGAGGAATGAGCCAGCTGGAACTTTATGAAGGTCAACCCAGTCAAGTGAAGTCCTGCACCGGAGAAGCTGGGGAATAAAATTATTTTGTGGAAAAGGACCTAAGGGTTCCAGTGGGCAGGAGGTTTAAGATTAGTCAGCAGTGTGCCTTTGCAGAAAAGAAAGCCAACCTCATACTGGGCAGTCAGTGAGTAGTCAGCAGGTCAAGGCAAGTGATTATTTCCATCGACTCATGAAACTACATTCCAGTTTCGTGTCCAGTTTTGATCTTTCCATTACAAGAAAGACACGGACACACTGACGTCATCAAGCTAGTCAGGCGACTGCAGCACTTGGAGCACAAGGAGGGACTGTGAGAGCTGGGTCAGTTTTCTGGAAGGTGTGGATGACAGCTTCCTGTTGCAGCTGGCAAGCGAGCCTACCGGGGTAGTGCCCCGCTAGACCTACTCTTTTTGAACAGGGAAGAGCTGGTGGAAGATGTGGGTTTGGAGGTTGTCTGGTGCATAGCAACCATGATATGATAGAATTTTCAGTATGTGGCAAAATTAGGAGGTCCGTCAGTAAAATCTGTGCTTTGGACTTCTGGAGGGCTGACTTTGTTCTACTCGGGACACTGATTTGGAGAGTCTGTTGGGAAGCAGCCCTTAAAACCAAGGAAGCCCGAGAAGGCTAGGCTTACTTTAAGAATGAAATTATGAAGATGCAGGAACAGGCTGTCCCTGTGTGCTGAAAAACGAGCCAGCAGGGTAGAAGATGGGCCTGGTTAAGCAGGGAGCTTTTGCAGGAACTTAAAAAAAAAAAAAAAAAAAAAAAAGAGTGTATCAACTTTGGAAAACGGGGCAGGTGAACCAGGAAGCATTTAAGGACATTGTAAGGTCATGTAGAAAGAGAACTGGAGATGCAAAGGCTCAGTTAGAACTTAATCTGGCCAGTTCTGTCAAGGATAATAAAAAGTGTTTTTATAAATACATTAATAACAAAAGGAGGGCCAGGGAAAATCTCCATTCCTTACTGGCTGATGTACTTAACACCTTCTTTGCCTCAGTCTTTAACCAAAAGACTGACTATCCTTTGGGCAACTGGATAGTTTCCCAAGTTGGTAGGCAGGGATGAGGAGCAGAATATCACTCCTGTAATCCAGAAGGAGGTAGTTAGGGACCTGCTGCGCCACTTAGATCCCCACAAGTCTATGGGTCCAGATGGGATTCATCTTAGGGTGCTTGGGGAGCTGGCACAAGAGCTGGCTAAGCCGATCTCCATCATTTATCAACAGTCCTGGCTAACGGGGGGGGGGGTTGCCTGATGCCTGGAGGTTGGCCAATGTGACGCCCATCCACAAGAAGGACCGAAGGAGGTCCCAAGAAACTATAGTCCTGTCAGCCTGATCTCAGTGGCTGGCAAGGTTATGGAGCAGATCATCCTGAGTGCCATGAATCAGCACATACAAGACAACCAGGGGCTCAGGCCCAGCTGGCATGGGTTTGGTAAAGGAAGGTCCTGCCTAAACGGATTTGATTTCATTCTATGACTGGGTGACCTGTCTGGTGGACGAGGGGAAGGCTGTTGATGTGGTCTACCTAGACTTCAGCAAAGCCTTTGACATGGTCCCCTACAGCATTCTTCTGGAAAAGCTGGCAGCCCACGGCTTGGACAGGTGCAGCCTTCGCTGGGTTAAAACTGGCTGGATGACCGGGCACAGAGAGTGGTGGTGAATGGTGCCACATCCAGTTGGTGTCCGGTAACCAGTGGTGTCCCCCAGGGATCAGTACTGGGCCCAGTTCTATTCAACATCTTTATTGATGACCTGGATGAGTGGATCAAGGGTACCAATAGTAAATTTGCAGATGACACTAAGCTGGGGAGGACTGTTGATCTCCTGGAAGGCAGGGAGGGAGATGCTGCAGAGGGAACTGGACAGGCTGGGTTGATGGGCAGAGGCCAGTAATATGAGGTTCAACAAGACCAAGCATAGGGTCCTACACTTTGGCCACAATAACCCCCTGCAGCGCTACAGACTGGTGGGTGAGTGGCTGGAGAGTGGCCTGGCAGAGAGGGACCTGAGAGTACTGGTTGATTGCTGGCTGAACATGAGTCAGCAGTGTGCCCAAGTGGCACGGAAGGCCAATGGCATCTTGGCTTGTATCAGGAATAGTGTGGCCAGCAGGACTAGGGATGTGATTCTCCCCCTGTACTGGTGAGTCCTCACCTCAGGTACTGAGTGCAGTTCTGGGCCCCTCACTTCAAGAAGGATATTGAGGTGCTGGAGCGGGTCCAGAGGAGAGCGACAGGGCTGGTGAAGGGACTGGAGGGAAAATCTGCTGAGGAGAGGCTGAGGGAGCTGGGGTTGTTCAGCCTGGAGAAGCGGAGACTCAGGGGGACCTCATCACTCTCTACAGGTATCTGAAGGGAAGTTGTAGTCAGGTGGGAGCTGGGCTCTTCTCCCAGGCAACTAGTGACAGGACGAGAGGGCATGGCCTGAAGCTGTGCGAGGGGAGGTTTAGGTTGGATATTAGGAAGCACTTCCTCACAGAAAGGGTGATAGAACACTGGAATGGACTGCCCAGGGAGGTGGTGGACCCACCATCCCTGGAGGTGTTTAAGAAAAGATTGGATGTGGTGCTTAGTGACATGGTCTAGCTGATGTCATGGTCTTGGGGTCCATGGCTGGACTTGGTGATCTTGGAGGTCTATTCCAGCCTCAGAAATTCCGTGATTCTCTGTTTAGCCTTGAGAAGAACAGGCGAAATGGAGAACATATTGTTGCCTATAGTTTCCTAACAGGGGGGAACTGAGAATACAGGGTCAGACTAATCTCAGAGATGCACAGCAGAAGGACAAAGGGCAAGAGACACAAGTTGGAACATAGAAAAATCTTTTTAGATAGAAGGAAAATTTCTTGTTCTGAGGGTGGTCGAACATTGAAGCAGGTTGCACAGAGGGATTGTGGAGTCCCCATCCACGGAGATACTCAAAACCTCACTGAACATGGCCCTGAGCCACCTGCTTAGCTCGCCCTGCTTTGAACAGGAGAGGGATGGCCTCCATAAATCACTTATGATATACTTCATGCTTGTGTGTTTCTAAGAGAAAACTGCATAGGAAGTATTATAGTCTAAAACGTGCTCCAGACTGAGAAAAACAAATGCTTCATTCGAACAAATGCTATGTTTGTTCCTTGGCTACATAAATGATTTAAGAACCTGTCCACCGTAGAGAAATCATTAGGTGGTATCTTAGCCAAATGTTAACTTAATGAATTGATTACCGGTTGTGTATGGCCACACAGTTCATGCTGCGGGGTCATCTACAGCATGATGGATCATCTGAAGCAGCTGAAAGGTCAGACATACATGCAAGATACAGGACAACTAATCAGCAATTAAAGCTGCTTCTTGTCAACAACTTCTGTGTGTGTGTATTCAGCTTATAGAGAACACGCTGAGGAATGAAAGAATTGAAAAAGAACTGAAAGTATTCACCATTTGCTTGGGCTGTTCACACTGGCAGTGGCAATAATTAGCTTCTGGCTGGCTGGCACGGCAGATTATCACCTTCCTATTCCTGCATAGTCTCCTTTTTTTCTCCTTTGCTTTCTGTTTTCACCTTTTGTCTGAATAATCATTCTGTACCTAGTTTTTCTCTTGCTTCATCTGATGGTGAGTTCTTTGGAGCGGATATCGGACAGATTATGTTCAGTATTACCAGATTCATGAAAGGAATAAATCTGGTCAAGGTATTAGAGTATGTGTTTGTAAAGCACCATGTAAGTGCATACCAATAGCTGTGATTAACACTAACGGTATCACTGTTGTCATGGTTAATAATAAATGTGATCAATACCAGTATAAATATAATTTGTGCTTTATTTGTTCAGTGGAGGTGGTTTTGATAATAATAAACACTGTCAACAACTAATATTCTTCGTGGTTATAGAGGAAGCATTCCAATAATTTGCCTTTCTCATAATTTACATGCTGCAGTAAAATATTAAATGGATCAGTAATTATACTTCATTCTACACATTTAATGAGAGGAATAATTACTACTCTTGCTTCCATTCTTCAATCATTTTGCATTGCAGTGTGGAAATGTACATACTGGAATAGCAAAGAGGGGCCCACTGAGCCCTTGGGGTTTTATTTCCATGTCTCTTAATGGCTTAGTTCTGTAAGACGTGATTTCAAAAAGTATGCATTATTTCTGAAGGAGATCTAGAGCCATGAGAATGAAAGCCCTGATTGTGATCTAAAAGGTGGCAAATACCTGTGTTCAATTTATAATATCAAAAATAGTTCGAGCTGGAGAAGCATTAAAAAGAAGTATTACACTTTTTTTTGTGTTGTTACTTTTCCCAGGGTTTCCATTTGTGGCTACCATGGAAAGTAGGCTCCTGTGCTAGATGGACTGTTGATCTACCTAGTGCAACCATTCATATGTGCATGGGGAGCATGAGGCCACTTTGAACAGATGCCCCTGAAATCAACCAAGACTTGTACCTGGGTGGACCATAGTGAGAGGGGTATGTAAAATACCCTAACTCAGAATAGCTCATGAGCTCATATGTTGGTCTTTCATCTGGTGGAACAGAGCTATTGATATGAATCTTCTCAGATAGAAGGGGATTAAACCTCTACCTCCTTCAGCAGATGTGTACACTCTTGGGACTGTTATAAAATGAAGTGGTGGCCACCTTACTAACTGCAAATGTGTACAGAAGGTACCTGATCTTCATGACCAGGCTGGAGGAAAAATGCAGTTTGTGAATCCTCCTATAGCACAGGTCTGAGATAACTGTTCAGCAGCTCGGCTGTACCAACACATTTGTAAGAAATAGGACTTTGTGCTTGTGGGAAGCATAAGTTATTAATCAGCCAAGATCTTGCCAGGAACTGGAATTCAGCTTTTGTCTCATGAATTTTCACTGTTAGTCTCAAGAGTTTTGGCTCAAGCACTGATGGTATTAATGATAATGAGTCAATTAATTAAATAAGAACAACCAAAATGTATTTTTTAATATATGAAACCATTTTTTTCCCAATCATTCAATATAATGATCATAATTAACACCCCCTAATTAATTAAAATTTATTAAGTTTTTTTATTGGTCATAGTTGCTTAATTAATTGTTTCATGATTTCTTGGTTTGTTATGAAGTCCTACCTTCTGGAGTTATGATGCTCTCAGTTTATATTTTATAAAAATAAATTTGTGGAATTTTTAATATTTCTTATAGTTGCAGAGAAACATGGAAAATGTTAATCACACTGGAGTCTTAAGGATAGTTATAAAGAAAGCAGTATTTTTTTTTTACTTTTTAGGTCCTGTATCTTTTTTTCCTAAGGGATTCTAAGGTCTTGGTTTTCAGAGTGGTTATTTATGAATGATGGAGGTTGATAGAATTACTCCTAACAGATGACTGGATTCTGAAATAGATTTATAGCAAAAAGAACAGAAGTTTTAAAAGTAGCAAAATTAAATATTACAGTATAAAGTTGTTTTAATTATAGTTAACAAATACATCATGTTTTACAAATAATTATAAAAGGTTAAAATTTAGTTTGAAATTCTTAGTGAAGGAACAGAATAATCCTGTGGAAGAGGACTTAAAAATTTTAGGGCACAGCTCCACTCCAAAGACAAGATAAAACCAAACAAGTGGGAAGTCCCTAGAATGTAGATTAGCACAACAAAGAGGGTTTTCCTTTTTCTCTGAGTTTTACTTCCTTTGTGTTCTTAAAAATAAACAAGTAAAGTCTTTTGTAAGACTTTGGAACTTTTATGCTTGGGCAAAGAAAAGGGAGGCTAACGTGCCTGGAGACTTGGGAAGGATGGACAGTAACTGGTAGCTGCAATTAAACATTAATTAGATATTGACTCTGTTTTATTTTGAATGTTCGTGCCTACTCGGAAATCTCAATTTGCTATGGTAATTAGGTAGTTTTTATGCATAAATAAGGCTATATTAAGATACTTTATGTGGATAATAATTTGTTCATAGACTTGGTTCATGATCACTTCTATTTTAATTAATTACTTATTTTTATAGGAGTGATAGGAAAGTCATACAACTGCACCCTTGCAGCATGTGCCTGGGGGCCTTCTGTTCACGTGTTTTTGAATAACAGAGGTAAGTTAATGCTGGGCAGACTGAATTTACGTAAGTGGTGCTTTTATTTACATGTGCAAAAGGAACTTTTTTTTTAATTGTAATATGACTCAGAAATGTTCCCAAAGGGAAGAAATGTGTTATTCCCTTGTATCTACTTTCTTATACATGGTAATCATTGTATGTACAAACATGCAAAAAAAAAAAAAAAAAAAAAAGTCCTGGCCCTTGGATTAGAAGCAGTAATTAATTATCTCTACTTAATACTTTCACACTGTTGATAACCATCTGATAGGGAATGTTGGTATTTTTTTTCACTCATTCAGGCTTTTAGTAATTTTTTGAATTCTTAGGAAAGTTCATGAAAGCTCAGCTGTGACTAAAGTATTTATTGGAAAGCACTACAAAATCTGCTTGATTATACTGGTCAATGCTGCATCAGAAATTTGCAGTTCATCTACTGCAAATGGATAGTTCAGGTGTGCTCCCAAACTGAAACAGTCTGTGATTTCTATTCTGCTTTACTGAAATTTGTTTGGTATTTTCCTATTTGTTTTCAGTCTGTAATAAATATCATATAGTAGGAATAATTACTTTATATTCTGGGAACAGTTCTTTTGGATCTGATACTGCAAACCTGAAGAGATGTACAGGATTGAGCTTCTCTTTGAAGCTGTGGTTTGCCAGGCTGTCTGAGGGCAAGTTCTGCTGACATCCAGAGAGTCTCTGCAAAGATGTGTCATGAAACAGGCAGCTCCAGGCATTGAAGTTAAGATCCCAGAAGAATTTATGACAGAAAAACCTATCTTTTAGGTACACTGCACCCCTGGCTGAGAAGTTGTCAGGAATTAGATGCATAATCATGGAACCCTTAGTTCACTCATTGAGGTGCTTTCTAATTAACCACAGGAAAGCAAAGAGGAAATGGTGGTAGTTGAAATAATTTTCTTCATTTCCGAGAAACTAAGCACATTTTCTGAGAGTGCCAGAGGAGCCTGTCTCCAACTGGGACTTACCATTTTGAATTCCTTTTAAAAGGAGGCTTGAGGATTGTACCAAGGTATGCTCATAAAATGCCCCTGGAAAGGAGTCTGTGTCCCATTTTTTTTTTTTCAAGAATTCAGTGATTACAGTGCTCACATTACACAGGAAAGAGTCTTGTTTAATAACTGTCATAAGTATTACTCAGAGTGCTCCAAATGCACACTTTAGTCATCTAAAGAAATCCAATGACAAAAGCCTTCGGCATAGCTTGTTAACTGGTCCAGGACCTTGAGAATCTACCATATTTCTGAGAATGATGACACCTATGGGGTGAGATGAGAAGGGGTTAGTGGTTCACCACCGGAACATGAAAGGCGTCAGGCACATTAGCCATGGAAGGACTTCTACAGGTGTAAAGTATAGACAGTTCATGGATCTGGGTTTTTTGTTTGCTTTTGCTGTTATCTTTTAGTCCAGCTAATTTTTTTGGTGTATTGAGCTCATTAAGTCTACAGGAGGGATTAGGAAGGGAGAAAAAAGTAATTCATTTCCTTATGGTCCTTATGTTCAGAAAGCACTTGAGGACCAAGCATGCAAGAACTCATAGAAATATTCAGTTCAGATTTACTTACCCCACGTCTGAAATTATCTGGTTCAGTGTGCACACCTAGAAGCTGTAGTATAGGTAACATTACTGTGCAGTCTCATTACATCATAATACAGATTTGAAGCCAACCTTTCAGTTTCAATTACTGACTTGCACTGGCTATAAACAGATCTGAGATTCTCTAAATTAAGGTGCAAACCTGTGAATCCTTCTTACAATTCATGTTATTTCTTGCACATGTCTGAAAAGGTTTGAAACTGTGCTATCAATATGAAATAGAGAGCTTACCATATGTCAGTTCATCACTTTTCACCAGTGTGAAAAGTGCAGGCTAAAGCTAAGCCTGAGAATTTGTATTGTTTTTGGTGTTAGGGGTTACCATCAACAGAAAGAGGAAAGGCTTTCCCCTCTGAAATAGGAAAAATATTTAGGCAGTCAAGGACCCAGCTTTCCTGCTCTAAAGACCTGGGCTATTGTGTTACACTCAATCAGCTAAGTTAGGTGCCTATCTTCCAAAAGTAATCAAATAGTTATTATTGTAATTAACTGTATCGGTGAAGGAATGCCAGGTAATGATCCTGTATGTTGAAATTGCTACTGTGTATACCATTACCTGTACCACTTTCCAGTATTCAAAAAGACTAGGGGTCATTTGAAATAGCCTGCTTACTAAGGGTATCTTATTTTGAAAGGTTAAGACATCTAATAGTATGAAGTGGACTATTCTGTTTAGTTACTTAGATGGAGGAGGCATCCAGACAGCCCTAGATGTTTACTGCTGTAGGAAATAGCCACAAAGTTGCTTAATTCAGGGGCTTAACTCAGAGAAATCTGGGGAAAAAAAAAAAAAGATACCGTGCTGCATCTCCTTCCATTTGGCCAGCTCTAGGGAGAATCCCTGTTCCATTTGTGGTCCACCAGTTGCCATGCCAATTGAGTCTTAGTTTCCTTAAAGCTTAATAGCTCTTGCTACACTGTATGTAAACCAGTGGAATTAGGGACAATTCCCATGCTGAAGAGCTAAAAGAAGTTGCAAATTAACAAAAGTCTTTTCTTATTACGTTATCTTTTAATCTGTTGCATAAATGACACAAGCAGGATCCACTTTAATTACCAGGAAGACAGGTGATGTGATATACTATTTCTGCAGTTAGGAGCAACAGTAACATATATTGATTGATCAGACTATGACCTCATCATGGAGAGCCAGCATGATAGCTGCAACAGAAGGACAGGGGAGTAAAGACATTGCACTCCCTTTGATGAGATGTGACAAAAATGCCAATAATGAAAGATACCGAAGCTGATATCTTTGCCTATTGCTGCTAGTAGCTGTATTCATATAATATTTCACTAAATACAAGAATTCATTCCGAGACTCAATTTTTTTTTGTTTTGACAGAAGCAACTGAAAGTATTCTGAATGTTGTTTGACTTTATCCAGGGTGAAACTGACTGACAGAGTCAGAAATTCCTTCTGCATGAATGTTGATTTTATTCTCAGAATACTCATCAGCAACACGCCAACACTGTACAACCAGATTAGTCTCTGTCTCAAATATTCTATCTGTATTTTCCACTGCAGCTGCTTTTACTTTCATGGGGGGAAAAAAACCGCCAAAAATTGCTATTTTAATTGTCCTGCTGTATTTAAAACCAGATAGATCTTATCCCACTTAACCCCAGGAAAACATTACAGTTCCTCATTTGCCAGACAGAGTTTTGGTATTGGGTTGCCAACTGAAGCAGCAAGGTTTAGAGTCAGTGCTGTCACACAGCACCATATTTCTTCTACAAGCTGTTGTATGCATTTTGTACATTTATGTGTGTATATAGTGAGAAACATATCCATTTTGCTGCTGAATAGATGTGAACTGTAGCTAAAATATGTGCATGAAACATTAAAAAAGAAAAAGCTTTGAGACTGATAAATAATTCCCTGACTTTTATGTTCCTTGTTCAGAGGTATATCTAAATTTAGAGTTATCAACACAAGCAAAGGCTGACAAAATGATGACATTACTCTTTGAATCAGAAATCACTTATTATGATTAGTAGTGGAACAATTCCAACCTGTTTGTTTCCAAGATGTACAATTATTTGCAAGTCTTATTTCATTTTCATTAACCTTGCCTCTTAATTTTTCTGCCAAGGGAGTTATATCAGTCAATATGACACAAGTATTATATGTGATGATCATTTAGAGGATAATGCTAGCTCATACCAAAACACCCATTGACCAGAACTTGTCATGAGATTCCCATTTGTAGTCACAGGTTTCTGATACCTGCTGTGCTACAAAATCCATCTGGTTTCTGTGTAAATCTGAAAAAGAAATTAAGTAGACACCTTTGACTTTGATTCCATAGGATACAACAGTTTTAATTGAAATTGCCTCTCTTTGTGAGGCTTTGTAAATGTTTATTTTTCCTGTTCAGTGAGGTCTCTCTGTTCTTTCGGTGACACGAGCAAGTTCTCATTTTCTTCTTTGTTTACTGTTTCATTGAGGATCCTATGAAATCTTTCAGTGTCTTCCACCCTTTTTGCAAAAGCCAACAATCAGAGCAACTCAGAGTTACTTCATAATAATTGACATTTATGTTTTCCAAATGCCTACAAACAAACACAACTAAACAACAACAACAACAAAAAAAACCTCCCACAAAAATTCCCAAGCACTCTGAAAGCTGTGGTTAAAGCAGTTGCAACAGAAACCTTCTAAAGTATGCTCCAGTTATTGCTGTAAGCTTGGAATCACTGTGATTGCTCTTAGTTGTGAACAGGGTTATCGAACTTCCTACAACCTCTCTGCCAGCTAGTCAGATTATGTTAGCTAGAAGAGTCTATGTGACTGGGCTGACCTTCAACAAAATAAAAAGTAACCTTTTTAGAAGAAGATGTAATCACTCTCTAGAAGAGAGGATGTGTACAGTCCCTGACAAGATGAGCTATCTAGGTACCACACTGCCTAGTTATTGACTACACTACACATACCTTACATAAGCACTTTGGTATCTGTATTAGTTCAGATGTAATTCTTAAAAAAAAAAAAAAAAAAAAGTGATAAAGATGGAAAAGAGCTAAAATTTTTACACACACTACCGGTTTTCATAGTATCATAGATTCACACAGAATTACAGAATAATGGGATGGCTGAGGGAGTAAAGTATCCCTGAAGATTAACTTGCTACAGCCACCTTGCTCAAAGCAGGGCGAACTACAGCAGATTGATTGTTCAGGGCCATGTCCAGTTGTGTTTTGGATATCTCCAGGGATGGAAATTCCACAACCAATCTGAGCAGCCTGTGGAAGTGTTTCCCCTCCCTCATTGTGAAGACTTTTCTTATGTTTAAGTGCAATTTCCTGTATTTCAGTTTGTGCCTCTTGTGTCTTGTCACATCAATGGGCACCACTGAGGAAGTTCTGACTCTGTCTTCTTTACTCCTCTTAAGAGGCACTTGTACCTATTGATAAGATTCTCCTGAACTTTCTCTGGTCTGAACAGTCCCAGCTGTCTCAGCCTTTTCTGACAGGAAAGATGATCCAGCTCCTCCATCAATTTCACACTGCTTTACTGGACTCAGTCCTGTCTCAGTCCATATGCCTCTTGTACTGAGGAACCCAGAACAGAACCCAACACTGGTGTCACCAGTTTGTTTGGTTTTATGTTGGTGCTGTGGTCACCCTTCCAATGCTCCTCTGGATCCTAAGATGAATGATTTAATGCTGGTATATATGTGGGCTGTACAGTCAGTTGTCAGCATCCTGAACCCTTTGTTGTAAGAAGTGTGATCATAATGATAGTTTCCTCTTCCTTACTTTAGGCTGTTTACTTACTTAATGGTTGCAGAAAGTGTACAAAAGACATTGTTTTGTAAGTTATACAGCCTAAACCAGCTATCCCAACAGGGTCTTTGTCAAATAATGATGTTCTACAGTGAATGAATTACACAGCTAAGGAGTGGTCCTTGGTGCATCTGTTCCAGAACACTCAGTGGAAAACTTACTAGAAACATCTCAAGAAGCAATCCAAGGTTTATATGTGTAGAGGGACTGATCTCTACAATCTGCTCTGACAGTGTTAAGGCAAGATAAAAGCACCTTGGCTACACAGGTAAAGAAAATTAAACCTAACAACTCTTGGGATCACTCTTTTGCAGTTCACAAAATTATTACCAGTGAGATAATAGAATCATAGAATGCTGTAGGTTGGACGGAACCTTAAAGGTCATCCAGTCCAACCCCCCTGCAGTAAGCAAGGACATCTTCAACTACATCAAGTTGCTCAGAGAACCACCCAACCCAGCCTTGAATGTTGCCAGGGATGGTGCTTCTAAAACCTCTCTGGGCAACTTGTTTCTGTGTTTCATCATTCTTACTGTAAAAAATGTCTTCCTTATATCTAGTCTTTTTTAGTTTGAAACCATTGCCCCTTGTATTGTTGCAGCAGATCCTTCTAAAAAGATTGTCCCCATCTTTCTTACAGTCCCCCTTTAAGTATTGAAAGCCACAATACGGTCTCCCCAGAGCCTTCTCTTCTCCAGGCTGAACAACCCAAAGTCTATCAATCTGTCTTCATAGGAGAGGTGTTCCAACCCCCAGTCATTTTTGTGGGCTTCTTCTAGACCTGCTCTAACAGGTCTATTTCTTTCTTGTGCTGAGAACTCAAGAGCTGGATGCAGTACTCCAGGATCTCAACAGAGCAGAGGGGGAGAATCGCCTCCCTTGACCTGCTGGAGATGCTTCTTTTGACGCAGCCCAGGATACACTTGGCCTTCTGGGCTGCAAGTGCATATTACAAATTCATGTCCTGCTTTTCATCCACCAGTACCCCTGAGTCCTTCTCCACAGGTCTGCTCCCAGTCCCTTCTTCCCCCACCCTGAATACTGGGTGTTGCCGTGATCCAGGTGCAGTATCTTGCGCTTGGCCTTGTTGAGCCTGATGAGATTCACCCGTGCCCAATTCTCAGACTTGTCCAAGTCCCTATGAATGGCATCCTATCCCTCAGGCATGTCAACCTCACTGCTCAACTTTATGTTATCTGCAAACTTGCTGAGGGTGTGCTTGATCCCACTGTCTGTGTAATTGATTAAGATAGTAAAGAACACTGGTCCCAGTATGGACCCATAAGAGACTACTTGTTACCTATCTCAATCTGGACATTGAGCCATTGACCACTACTCTCTGAACTAAACAGTCCTCCCATCAAATCTGTATCTCTCCAAATTGGAGAGAAGGATGCCCATGTCAAAGACCTTATGGAATTTCAGATAGATCATACTTGGAAACTTGTATTAAAGCTGAATGAAAGGTGTAGCCTTCCATAAGGCCATGAAAGATTTTTTGATTCACTGGCATTGCTTCACAGTGAGGCTATGATTTCTTCTTCTGTGAGCAACTTTTCTTTGCCATCAGCCATTGAGGCTGTCAGCAGAAAAGGTCTAACGTGATTCTTTGAACCAGGCTATAGGCTTTTCTAATGACTAACATTTGTCCTTAGTGGGTGATGCCTTCAAAAATTCATTTTGTGTGCTCCTCCTCATCTACCTTCTTGACAGCTCCAAGAACTTAAATGAGCAGAACTTTTCTCTCCTGAGGCTGAAACAGAACCTTTGTTTACATGTAACTTAATAAAAGCATTCACCGGAAAATTTAAAGGCATTATTTCCTAGGCACATAGAACGAGTTTATCTTGTTTAAGATCTTACTGACAGAAACCAAAACCAGCATCTGAGAATGTTACAGACTTGATATTCAGTGGTAGAATTGTTTTCCTGATGGGGTGGGAAAGAAGTGCTTATCTGTTGATTTATCTGAGCTGTTACTGGCTGTGTCATATGGGTGTGTCATTTCAAAGTGAATAGTAAATATCTCCTAAGACTGTTCTTTCCAGGTGACTTTTTATTTGCAGAAGCTCAGAAATATTTACTCTCTCTGAATAAGAACACAGGTTTCTTTGTAAAAGCCCTGGCAATTCTCATTCTATTTTCTGAATCAGGCTTCTTTTCCATCACAGTGGCAAAGAAATAATATTACTGGTCAAAAGTGACAATAGATTAAATATTCTTGTAGATTTATATTTGTGTAGAATAACTTTTACTGTCTGGAAAGATTGATCTATCGCTGCATTCTTATGGTGTTTTGAAGATTTGTCCTACCTTCAAAAGGCTATACTACATTTTGTGTTTCTTTCCAGCATTGTAGGAATGCCAAGAGAAACCCAAGAAAATATTCTCACCTCTACAAATAAAAACTTCCATTTCAAAAAACTTGGGAACTCTTTTCCTGCTATGGCTACAGTCAGCTTTGTCTTCTACTAAAGCTAATTTAGCATTTAGAAGGCAACCTCTCAGTTTGTACAAGTACACAGAAAGAAAATCTGACAAGGAATGAAACTCCAGACTCTGACACAGCTGTGCTGAATGCCTCTTCTGTTCTGCCAGACCAGTTTAGCTATCTTGCTCTTTCTGCTGTGAAGGCTGAGAAGCCCAAATTTAATTAAATAGCAGAGTAAAACGAGACATGCAATTGATCTATGAGAGGAGAAAGGGGAATAAATTAGCATTGAAAAGTTTAAACTAAAAAGTAATTTCAGTGTATTTATCAGATTGGCATTTGAGGCAATCCATTTGTTTTGGAAGCCACTTTTATAGTTAGCCAAGAGATAGTCCATCATTTCCCACCCTGGCCCCCCATGCTTCCTCCTTTCAAAAGCAGAAATCAAACGCTCTTGATAAGTCTTCAGAATTTATTCTACAAAGGAAAACAAAGAAAAAAAGCTTTTTTGATATCCCATTTTCTCATCCTTGCCATGTATCTAATATTCTCCCACAGGACACATACCCTTGTTAAGACATTTTTTTTTATTCAGCTATATTTTATGCCATTTCTCTTCATGAAGTGCCACCTGGCCTCTAAAATTTGGCTTTGGCAGCATGCTTTGAATTTTCAGATAAGGTATGCATAACCCACTGAAGGGCCAAGCCTGAGTTTCATGATTCTTACTGAGAAGGGGAGAATGTGATTAGAAAGAGTTTGAACGGCCCTTCTTATTATCACATTGTCATGTTCAAAGAATATTTAATACGTAAACACAATCAATCTTATTCTGAGTATAGTCTGCAACATTATCTTCACAAATTACACAAACAGGTGTACTGTGCACTTCATACTTTCATTTTAAAGGAGCTGTAATTCCATATCTGCTTAGTGAGTCTCTGCTCTGACTCAAAGCACATCAACATGCAAATAGGGACATAAATCTTGAGCTGGAAACGCAACAGAAACATGGCTGTAAATGAACAAAGTTTCACAATCAGTCAAATAAGCAATATCACTCAGTATTTGGTACAGCACAGTTGCTTCTAGTGTCTCTAATCTCAGCATGTTCGATGTTTCCAGAGCTTTTATTTGACTCACTCATGGCTTAAGATCAGAGATGTCATGAGATGCAGTTAAGCAGTGCAAATGAATGCTGGGTGAGGATGCTGTTAGGGCTGTGGTAAATCACACTCTTCCAGACATTTGATAATATCCCCTTGTAGTGGCATAATCTCAGTGTCAAATATTATCAAATCTTCAAAGCAATGGGGCATGATGGATTGTCTCTGCCTTCCTTTGTATCTTTTATAAAAGGCTGTGTTGCAGACCTCACAGGCTTTCTTCATTTGTTTATGTTATGAACACAGCAGGGTCTTCTGGTGCCTCAAGTAAACTACCTGGTATTGGACAACTTTTAAAAATGTGGACCTGGTTATTTTTCAGGACTTGCAATGATTCATATTAATTCATTTAAAGGTGGAGGCAGAGCACGAATTCTCCTTTGTGTTGAGAAAACATACAAAAATATCTTTTTCTTCTTCTGCCCTTTAAAGGACAAAGGGTTCTATTTGAGTGGTATTCTGACATGAGTTATGCAAAAAACAGCTGGAAAATGAGATTTTTCCTCCGAGGGAAGGACAAAGAAACACAGCTATCTGCTGCAAATGCAAGAAAGAGATGTTAGCAAGGCTGAATTACAGATACGAATCACACTGGAAAGTGGTGCAGTTGGCTGCAGCCGTGTGGGCCCTGGCCTTTGAAGCCAATGAGAAAACAGACTGGAGGAAACTCCAAGCTATAGTGCACATATATCTTTTCATTTGGGGTATTTTCCTAAACACCACTATTTCATTCATATTCAGCTCTGAAAGGAATGTGAGAAGTTATTCCTGAGAAATACTATAATGTCTCACTATAGGCCGTGTTTTAATGCATATGGTTTCACTTTGAGTTCACCTTAATTGCTTTTTTCATGTGATGAAGTTGCAAAACCAGTGAACTGAACTAGAACCGAGACTGAAACAAAACGGTGGACATTATCAGATTGAGGCTATAAACGTCTCCATTCAGAAGAAGGAAAATGTTATTTTTTTGGTGGTAATCCATAATTAAAAAACATAGAACATAGAAACATAGAAACATAGAAATGTCTGGGATGGAAGGGACCTCCAGAGGTCATCTAGTCCACCCTCCCTGCTGAGAGCAGGGACATCCTCAACTAGAGCAGGTTGCTCAGAGCTCCGTCAAGCCCCACCTTGAATGTCTCCAGGGATGGGCCCTCAACCACCTCCCTGGGCAGCCTGTTCCAGTGCTCCACCACTCTTGTGGTAAAGAACTTCCTCCTTATTTGTAATCTAAATCCACTTCTTTCTAATTTAAGACCATTACCCCTCATCCTTTACATGACCATGACAAAATGCTAATGACATAATCCTGTTAATACAGGAATAAAGGTGAGGTGCTACTAAGGAAGCTGCCAACACTTGCATTGATGTGCATCATTAGATGAAATTTTAAAATATTCAGGTAGGTCCATACAGAATAATAGAAGGCCCCTGTGGCCATACAGCTCAGCTTTCCACTGTAAGCAAAGAACAGTTATTTCTTCTAATGTGAGTTTCTCCTGGAAATCAGAAAATAAAAATATAAAACTGGGAGTAGTCCAACATGAACTATAATTTTTTATTAGATTCAGGATAATGTAACACATTTTCAAGGAAATGGGATAGAGTTCTTCAGACTGTACTTCACACTTAAGAAACACTTTTAATGGCTGGAAGTGTGCTATTGGTATTTGATGATTTAGACAAGCTCTTTACCTCCTCATTAGGCTGTTGAATTCTCTGTGTGTCCCACTGTGCTTCCTTTGCTTTAAGGAAAACTCTTAACAGTGGCTTTTGTCTTCATCAGAATATTTCTATAGTATACTCTCTCTGTCTTCTATTTCTTTCTAGTAATAGGAACTAAAGGTCTACCTGTCTTAGTCCTACAGATCAACCACTCTAGAAGTGTTCTAATTAATTAAAGAAGAACAGGCTTCTCTTGTCTTGTCTCTTCTCTTAAAGGCACTGATGCCATTGGGGTTATATGGGTATGTGTAAGAGTAGAGATTTTCCTTGGTAATTGAGATTATAAAGTACAGAAGATTTAAAAAAAATCAAAACTCCTCTAAATATCTAAAATGAAGGGAGTGATTTATCTTCATGTTATCATTTTACTTATATCTGACCTAGTGTAGGTGTGGGGGGTTGAGATTAGCCTCAAAAACTGAATCCCAGAAATTCAGCTGGAAATGACTACAAAGATGTAGTTTTAAAAGAGTTTTCAAGTTTGACTACAATTGGAGATTGTAAGGATGGAAAGTTAAATTTCCAGTACAACTATATCTGCATTAAAAATAAATACTTTGAAAACCATTGCAAAAATTAATAGTTTTGATGTTGATTTCCCCCCTGTGTCACAATGATGTATCTTTTATTAAATTTCCAGGTGGATTTTCTTGTTTTCCTACATACAAAAAGGTAATGATAACTTATATTAACTTGCTCATTACACAGAAAAAAAAAAAAAATAAGAACCACACCTCTGAAGTACTATTTTGGGCATCTACTGCTTGTCACATAGTGAGTAACTTGGTTGAAATGTAATGCCTTCATTATGAATGCTTTACAGTGCTAGGATCTCTTTGTTTCATAATCCTAAATAAGACTTACTGAGATCAAATAAATGTGATGTGCATATGCTGTTGTACATATGTGCTTTGCTAGCTTTGGCTCTTGGTAATTAAATTTCTTTCTTAGGTGCTGATTCAGTAGTGGGAGGGAAAATCTGATGGAAATGTTACACATTGGATGATTTTGCACCAATGACAGAAGTCTATCTAAGTTATAGTTTTATTAGTGCAGGTGGTCAGGAATGTATTTTGGTGGGAAATTAAGGTTCTGCATATGTACATGCAAAAATGGTAAGTAAATTGCGACTTTCCACTGGGAGAGCTGCTGCAAAATGTTTCTTTTCAGTCAATTTGATCTCAGACAGAAAACTATGACTTACAAATTAATATAAAAAATTTAGTTTCATATCACTTAATGTGATCTGAAACTGCATTTCTTTATTAGTATTTGCTCAGTCAGATTGTTGTTTGATCATGAGTTCTTTTCAAGAGCTTATAGTCCTTGAAAAGAGTATCCCTTTGTAATGAATGCAGACTTCCCATTCACAAGTGGGGAATCTCTTGGCACATTTTGAACTTGGCTTTTAGAAGAGCATGGAGAAATTACGCTCCTGTACTAAAGATCTTGTGAGAAAGTATACCAGAATGTATAAACATTCATCTTGAGCTGACTAGAAAGGAACTAAAGAAGAAACATTTTCATTTTCAGATGAGATTTTTTTTACTAGAAATGTCAAAAATGAAACTCATGTTTTCAAAAGAAATTGTTGAGATTATGCCTAAGGAATTTCTTTTTTTTTTTTTTTTCAGTTTTTGCCCTATGTTGGAGTAAAACTCAAAGTCAAAATTCTCCCAGTCAGAGTTTTCCCAAACATAAATTCTGAATTTTCTCAGCTGAGAAACAGTAGGATAAAAAATTAAGGAAGAAAGAAATGTAGGACAGAGAAACTTAATGAAGGCAAAGTTTTATGCAGTTTTTTGTAACTGACAGTATTCTGAAGCTAAACCTGGACATGCCACTTTATTCTAAAATAAAGTCTTCCTTTCATATTTTAAAACATTTTTGTTACGGTTGCTAGTACTACTTGTTGGAGGATTTCATCAGGCAAAAGAAAAAAAAAAGGTTGGAAGTTAGCTGCTGAAATTTCCTATATGCCTATAAAGAGGGGCCCACCTTTCCTTTGGACAATATGCCAAAAAAAAATCAGATATTTTTATGGACAGCTACTAGACCAAATAGTTCTGAAATGTGGGAAGTTAAATGGGAAGCTCAGTCTAACAGCTGAGGTTCTGAACAATCAGTAATTTAGGAGTGTGAATCTAATGAAGAGCACAGCAATAACATCCCTTATTTAAATGGGCTTTTTTTTGAAAATTAGAGGTCAGGCATTTAAAGTAAATGGCATCCAGTTATATCTGTGTAACTTGCATATCTATTTATTTCATTCAGTACAATTATATGTCCCCTCTGGTTGAGGAATCATCATACTATTTTTTTTCTTGTGATTTTTTTTTAATTTGAAAATATTTTCTCTTTATGTATATTGATATTTTTAGGGTTTACTTTACAGTAATGTTAGAAACTCTAAAGGAAATCAGGGCCTCATTTTGCTAAGTAGCACAAAATAATGCATTCATAGAAAGGAACCTTCTCTTCCAACAGATATCAGAGGAAAAGAATTAGATAGAAGATTCTTTCACTAAAGCAATTGTAGCATTTCCAATGCAAAATAATTTATTTTCCTTCCTCTTGCCATTGTTGACTTCCCTTCTTTGTTGAGTGTTGAACAGAAGCATGAGTGATTGAAGGAGTATAGTTCAGTAAGCTGATTGAAAAATATGCATATATAGAGTAAAAAAGAATACATTCAGATAACATTTCCATAACTACATAATGCTGTGTTTTGAGATGTTATCAGTCTCTGACCTATGCTTCATTTTGTTTTGGGAAAGGTAATAAACTTTAATAAACCAGATGATGCAGCTGGGAAAAAAAAAAAAAAAAAAAAAAAAAAGACATGCTTTCAAGCATGCAAATTTTCAGGATTTAATGAAGAGCTTGTGTGTCTTTACTCTGGGTCAACTGGTCTAATAAAAGATATTATTTCCCCCTATAAACCTGGCCTTACTTAAATCTTTAAAGACAGTTATGACAACATTACTAGATTGTTCCTTAGCATACGAATAATTTCCTTCAAGTATCCCAGGTTTGGCTAGGTACTGTACTGAATCTCCAAGTCAGAGACACATTCTTTTGCAAACTGTAGATTCAGTTTAGTAAGCCTGTGTGTCTCACCACTGACTACAACTATTAGATGAGAATATGGATCATATTCTATCTTGAATTTCTCTGCCGTAAAGGAAATATTACATGTGTTGGATCTTAAGTTGTCAAACATCTGATTTATTTGGGCAGCAGTATTTGGCAATAACATTGTGTGTTTCCCTGCCTGTTTCATAGGGAAATGCTTATATCCATATTTATATATCTATTTTAAGAAGTAATTTAAATCTTGCAATTTAATTTTATTCAGTTTTTAAAAGGAGACATACTGTATTGAAAGAGAATGTACATCCTTGGCAGATAATACTGAGCTGAAAAGAAATGGATTTGAAGAAATAACAGAGAGGGATCATTAGGAAGAACAGTCAGACAGGCAGTGTCATAAAGATTTGAAATGCTGCATTTCTCATTCAGAAAGGTCATGATGTTATAGAAGATGAAGGGTTATCTTTTATGATCTCTAGCAATTTAAAATAGTATAACCAAATAAATCCTAAGAATGGGAAAATGTTTATCAGCCTTCAGAGACTTTGCAAGAGTACATGGAGTGCTTTGAGTGTTATAAGAGGTGATGAGATCAGTAGCTATGATTGTGTCCAGTTTTGGGCACCGTGGTGTAAGAAAGACATAGAGGTACTGGAGAGGGTACAGAGAAGAGCAACAAGACTGGTTAGGGGACTGGAGAACATGTCCTGTGAGGAGAGGGTGAGGGAATTGAGTCTGTTTAGTCTGGAGAAGAGGAGGCTGAGCGGTGACCTTGCTGCTCTCTACAGCCACCTGAAAGGAGGTTGTAGAGATGCGGGTGCTGGCCTCTTCTCCCTCGTAACTAATGACAGGACAAGAGGAAATGGCCACAAGTTGTGCCAGGGAAAATTCAGATTAGAGATGAGGAAAAATTTCTTTAGTGAAAGAGTAGTTAAATATTGGAACAGATTGCCCAGGGAGGTGGTGGAGTCACCATCCCTGGAGGAATTCAAAAAGTGAGATGTGGCACTTCAGAGCATGGTCTAGTGACCATGGAAGTGTTAGGTAGAAGGTTGGACTTGATGATCCTGGAGATCTTTTCCAACCTGGATGATTCAATGATTCTATGGCTCACTTCTCCATTTACTGTTTTTATAGGGAAGCTTCTATGGTTTTGCACAACTACACAGTAACAAATGATTCTTGGTGCGAATTGCCTCTTAAGCACATGAATGAGGATGGAAGGGTTAGATTTTTTTTTTCCTAATGGTGTTATAGGATCTTGGAAAGATAAAACCTGTTTGTAGAGGTCGGTGTTGGGTCAGTGAGTAATGCAGCTCTAGCACAGCAGGAAGATGTAGCGTGGCTTGGGATTGCTGTCTTTCTTGTTGATTTGCTTCCATGTTTTAGGGGCAGTTAATTATAGAGAGACAGTAGATAGTAGATGCTGTAACCAGATGGTTAGGGGACTTGCTTGTGACAGTCAGATTCAAGAAAAAACCCCAAAACCTCAAAATACTGAAACATTCATTGGACCAGAGTGGAAGAGGAGGGTGTCCTGGTTCTTGTGGCCTCTCCTGAAAAGGGAGGAGGTGAACACAAGTCCAATAAGGGATAGACTCTCCCTGAATCCAGATCACTCCACACTGGATGGCACATTTAGTCAGTGTCTAATCAGTAAAAATAGGCTCTTTGCCCCATGTATCTTATTTTCCTTGAGGGGATGGGGTGAATGGTATGAAATAGAAATAATTTGTTTGTTGGTCAAGAAAAAAAAAGAAAGCTCTTCCTTTTGATTCCAAGATGATTGTTCATTTTAATTTTTTTTCAAATCCGGCTCCACACCAGGAAACTGATTACTGACATAGCCCTGTTCAGATTGTTTTCATTCAATGTTTTCTTGTTTTCACAAACTTCTTGATAATTTTTAGTAAAGTGTTATCTCATTTAAGAAAGTGACTTTATTCTTTATCTAATCCTATCATGGTGGTATTTGCCTTTTTTTTTTTTTTTTTTTTTAAGTGAACTTGGTTTTTCTAGCAAAACTCTTAGGTAAAACACGCTCAATAGACTTGAATAGTTTGGCATGCCTGACGGGGAGCCCAGCCTCTTGAACTGAATATCATCCTTCCTGTCTAGACATTTCCTTTAAGCTTGTCAGCAATGCTGAATCATAGTGTCACGTTTCTTCTGTGCATTTCCAGCCTTGTAAGACTAAGGTATGAAATAAAAGCAAGCATGTCCTCCCTGTGGTATGTGTGGAAGTCAGTCATCCATCACACCTGTCTGTGCCAAGGGTTCAAGTATTTAGAATACTTGATTATAAAAGTGAACTACATTTCAGTACAAAGAACTTTAGTGACCATGCAGAAGTTGAATATATTAACTTGCTAACGAATATCCTGCTTTTTTATTCACAAGTAGTGCTCAAAACAAAAATATCCAAGTATTGTATATTTGAGGTAAAATAGCTGTGTCTATATAGGCTTCTAGAAAATAGAGATGCAATTTAAAATGTTTGTGATATTATGTTAAAAAAAAAAATCCACATCTTCCGATTTCATATCCAATATCAGCAAGTTGTCATTATGTCATTGCAACTTAAGATTTTTTTTTTTATTGGACAGGAGCTGCAAAACTTTTGCTCACTTTCTCCTTCCTGCACTGCTTCTTTATTATAGTCCCTGCACAGTAGGGAGCCATGTCGTCTTTTACATTTGTATAGCATTTAGTTTTGGTTGTACCCCATGGATGCTAAGAACAGGAAACAATAAGACATCAAGTAAAAGTGTAATGTCTGATCAATATGTGCCAGTGGTGCAGCTGGGATCCTGGTGACTCTAGAAGTGGGAACTGCAAGGGTGGCTGCTGCTCAGCCCTGCTGTGGTATGGGACTGATCCTACATAACATGAAGAAGAGTTAAAATATATGTCCTCTTTGACAGGATGTGCCTTAGTAAAAATCTGAGTGTACTGAAGTTGGTTGTGGGTAACCAGGAGGCCTGTGGATATCTAACTGCTTGGTTTGCCAGCTGTTCCAAAGAATTGTGTAGAAAATGACCAAGCATGACTTAAAACAAAATCAGTTTGCCCATTTTTGGAAACATCCAGCAAACCAAAAGTAAAAATAATTTGAACATTGCCTTTGGACTTAAACAATTTAAAGATTTTGTAAATTAAGAAATAATCAATCTCAAAATAAGTTGCTTGGTGTTGAAAAGCTTGTATTTCAAATGTCAGGAAGATTTTGAGGTTTTCTTCACTTTTTTTTTCTTCATAAAAAATTAACATGGCAATTTAGCAGAAGTGAAGCAAGTTTTACTCTAGTGCAAGTTACTTTAGTAGCAAGTTTTAGTGCAGATGAATCTGCAATTTTTATTCCCAAAGAAATGTTTGCCAAAGCTATTCACATTGCTCTAAGACCAGCCCGTTATCATGGCTTTTGTCTTCTGTATCTCAGGGGACAGAGATTGAATAATTCCTGCCATGTTCTCCATCAGGTGGTGGTGCTGGCAAAGCCCTGGCAGCAAACACAGCTCCTCCTGGAGCTGGCAGGTGGCATCCGGGTTGTAGGGTGGCTTCATGTTGAGCAAGGATGGGGTGTGAAATGACTTGCAAAAATGTTTCCTTCCAGAAGGTAGAGGCTTTAAGAAGCATCTCCATAGGAAGGGATTCTCCTTCAAAATAAGTTTGATTTTTTTGGTGATATTTGAGTTCTTTCATTCTATTCACACACACATAGATCTGCTGTTTCCTGGGAGCTGAGCGCCCTAACTTTCTATGAGAAAGAGATTCAAAGTCTCCTCTGACTTGAATAATTCTAGCATAAAAGTAACACAGCTGTGTTTGAAAATAGGCCAGATAAAAAGAGACTCCTTTCCCTTTTCTTCTTTCCTCCCCTGTGCATCTCCTAAGGCAGAAAAGGGAAAGGGCTTGCTTGTAGCAGGCAGCTGAGAGTGATTTGGGCGGAAAGAGGGACTTGAATGAGACAAACTTTTCAGCAGTTCCAGGTGATGCTGCCAGATCCTGCAACCTTGAGTCTTTGTGGTCTGACATACTGTGGCATCAGGCTCCCCTTGCACTGCAAGCAGTTTTGCTAATGCATGACTTTATTGGAGAGGGGATCTGTGTTGTAAAATCTGTATTATAAAGAGAAATAGGCTTAGTAAATCTGAAATATTTAAAAAATAACTCTAAAACTACCAATAAGGCTTCAAGAATAATAACAGAACAGAGTACCTGTTTCACTGCTCAAAAAATTACTGCTTCAAGTGCACATTTAAGACTGCCTTTGCACATTCCTAAAATGAGCTGTAACTCCTTTTAGTTATAATTTGAGTGATTTAAAAGTAATTACTGACTGTACTAGTAATTCATAACTACATGAAAGTATCCTATTTTAAATTAAAAATTACTGCCTCTGTGAAAAAAAAAAAAAAAAATTCTTCTTGTTTTTAAAACCTGAATGTAATATCTTCAACTTCGTATAATTTAAACAACTGGTATGTGGCTTTAATGCTGATTTGGTTTTAATGCTAAGTATGTTTGTAAATTTAGGAGCAAATGTACATTGGAAATGCAATTGCATGAATTATGTAAAATATTTTATAGTCTATAAACATAAGCACTACTGTGAAATGCAGGGGCTGTTTTAGAACGTTGGGGTTTTTTTGAGGGGAGTAGAGTCTGATATAAATTCAAGATGCTTTAGCAAGTACTCTTTCAACTCCTTGAGTGACTTTACTCCAGGAATAGCCCTGTTGATCACTTTTCAAAACAAATTCACATAGGTAGAGTGAAATCTACGGAACTGCTACCACTGACTCCACTGTATTTCTCTTGAAACTGAATTTTTTCAGTGCTTCGTACTCTCCTTCCAAGTGTCACCCTTAGAAGAATCCACAGGGAGCTGGGAGTGCTGAGACAGGGAGCTGGGAGTGCTGAGACAGGGAGCTGGGAGTGCTGAGACAGGGACCAGCTTGGCCCAGTTAGCCACATCACTGTCCACTGAACAGGACAGAGAAGCCCATTTCCCATCAGCACTAGCTGCCAGCCTGGGCTGGGGACAAGTGCATTGATTCACAAGCTTTTCTAATATCTGCTTTGATGCTTCTATTATATTTCAGCATATGGCAAAGCTAGTTAAGATACTTTACAGCTTGTAATGTGGATGGCATTCAGTGTGCACAGGCTCTGAGCTCAAAAGCAGGACAAGCCCCATTGCTTTTAATGGTTCTCATCATGCAGGATGCCAGGATGATGGCTCTGTGGGGAAAACGTCCTGTGTTTGGCAATGCAAAGGACATAAAGCAAGAATGGAATGCATTTCAAAGAGGCGTTCTGCCTAATGTTTATTTGAAACCCACAGCCTGACTTAATCAAAGAAGGAAAAGGGAATTGAATAGGTTTGGTGTACTCGGAGTAAGTAATTAACTATTGGTTTTCTGACAAAATTACACTTGATGGCCAAAACCTTTGAATAGGAGCAGAAAAGAGAGTATTGCCTTGATTAATTAAACCTCAGAAGTGCCATCCTCATCCCTGTTACTGTGGGGGAATCAGAAGTTGAGGTGGACTAGAAAAAACAGGTCTGGAATGCCCTCACCACATTCCCTGTCTAAAGGAGCATGAGATCTAGTAAGGGATAAGCTTGAAAAACAGACCCACAAAGCCCATTTTTCCATGATTATTCTTCTGATTATCACTCATGTTCCATATTGAATAAAGCTAATAAATTATGCTGTATTCTGAAAAAATGCAAGCAGCTTGTTCAAGGTCTTGGAGCTGGGAGGCAGAAGAGCGTGGACAGAGTCTGGGTGCTGTAGCCAGTGGCTGCTCCTTACCCCCTGGGCAGGTGCTGTTTTGGGAGATGTTACACTGTGCTACTGCCTCTGCTCTCTCCTCCCCTTCCCTCTGCACAGCTCCCACAGCAAGTTTTTTAAATACAGTTCTTTCATCCTTTATAAAAAGGGGAGAGATTTCTTTTAAGTCTCAGAATTGTGCAAGATAATTTCTCATATTTCTCATGTACTCCTTTGCAACATGAACAGGGAACTTTAAGTTTAAAAGCAGTAAATTAAAAAAAAAAAAGTGTAACATGATAATATAAGTAAATATCAGGGATATGGTAGCCAGGGTTTTTAAATTAATGTGCAAAAAAAAAGTATAAGGCCAATTTATAATAGGTATGTTGAATAAAGTCACAATTTTCTAAAGCTAGTATCTTATTCTAAGGTTCTCTGCCATAATACAAAATGTTATCTCATACTTTAATTTTTTTTTTTTTTCTTTGCATAATGCCTTCAAATAGGCCATGATCTCCACATAACACTTGCACTGATGTCCAGGCTGAGGAGTTCAGGTCAGGCAGGGCAGGAAACAGCCTGGACCTATATATCCATCTTTCTGTAGCCACAACTGTGCACTAGTGGCTTCTTTCTCCTGCTGAATGTTCCTCAACCCATCTGCCTTGTGTGCTCTCCCGTGGCTGCACCATCACTTTTTGTATTCCCTGTGGACTCTGCTTCTTAATGTGCATCAGTGAGGCTGAGCGTGTTTTCTTCCTCACTAGAAAAGTGTTTAGCACAGTGATGATTAGAGAAACCAGAATTAGTGAACACATGAAGTATTTCTGCTCAGCTGCTGTTTCTTGTGATGTTCACTTTCTGTTTCATTAGGGCCACATCCTGCAACTGGATCTGCCACGGTGTGTATGCCCATATAGGTATTTTGTGTGCCCTTGTGTATATGCGTGTATGTGTTGCCTGCAATCCTTACTTGCCTTATATATTTTAACTTTAGAGAGGACAGAAGAGAGAACATAATAAATCTCATAACTTTAGCTAGATACTTGATGTGTCTAATTTCTATAAATATGCTGCATTATTGAAAGAAAAACCATTTTCGTGAGCTCAAACTAAAAATGGTATGTCTTGTCATTGGTAAAACCCAATATATACAGCTTGCACCTTGAGTTTTTCTGAAATTTAAAGGTGCAAACAAAAAGCTCTTTTGTGTTCAGTCTGGCTGAAATGCACTGAAAAAAAAATATTTCCTGAAAAAGTGTATTTTCTGGCCTTCATTTCTGCTCCATTACCAGTGCAGACACTCTATGCAGTATAGTAAATACCAGTGTTAGAAAGATTGTCACTTAAAGAACAAGTTCAATATTCAGTTTCTTTTCTGTAAATATATACAATATAATTAATATAATTCACTGGGGAGCAGTGCCTTTGTGAAATTTGACTTCTTATACAAAACTATAAAATAATCCTTTAGATTCACTTTCCTTGGAGCATCTGAACCAATCAGACTTACTATTTTCGTGGTAGTCCAGAAGAAAAGGTGCCAAAGTCAGAAGAGGTCTGGTGTATGCTACATTGGGGTGGTACTGTTAGAAGCTCTAATGATACTCGTATATACTGGAGTGTTATCAAATTACTTACTGGCTGTCACAGAGCTGGTAAATGAGCCTACCAGGGAAGGTGCCTCGCTAGATCTGCTGTTCACAAACAGGGAAAGACTGGTGGGAGATGTGGTGGTTGGAGGCTGCCTTGGGCTTATCAACCACAAAATGAGTAATCATTAGTGGAATAAGGAGAGGGTTAGCAAAACCTCCATCATGGACTTCTGGAGGACAGACTTTGGCCTGTTTGAGACATTGGTTGAGAGTGCCTTGGGAGACAGTCCTGAAGGACAAAGAGGTGCAGGAAGGCTTGACCATATGCAAGAAGAAAATCTTCAAGGTGCAGGAGCAGCTGTTCCCATGCACCGTAAACCAAAAATGTCAGGGAAGACAACCAGCCTGGCTGAACAGGGAGCTTTTGCTGGGACTCAGGAAAAAAAGGAAAGTTTACCTCCTGAGGAAGGGACAAGCACCCCAGGATGAGTACAGGTGTCTCGTTAGGTCATGCAGAGAAAAAAATGAGAAAGGAAAAAGCCCAGCTGGAGCTCAATCTAGCCACTATTATAAGAGAGAACTAAAAGTTTTTTTACAAATACATTAAGAATAAAAACAGGGACAGGGAGGATCTCCATCCTTTATTGGAAGTAGGGAGTGTGGTGGGGGATCATTACAATGAAGGATGAGGAAAAGGCTGAGATACTTAATGCCATCTTTGCCTCTGTCTTTATTAGTCACACCAGCTACCCCTAGGGTATTTAGCCTCCTCATCTGGAAGATAAGGAGAGAGAACTGAACAATCCCCCAGTAACCCAGGAGGAAGCAGTTACTGACCTGCTACAGCACCTGGACATTCACATGCCCATGGAGCAGGAGGGGACCCACCCTGTATTGAGTGAGCTGGCAGAGGAGATTGCCAAGCCTCTCTCCATAATGTCTGGGCTAACAGGGGAGGTCCCAGATGACTGGAGGCTCACCAGTGTGGCACCCATCTTCAAGAACAGCTGGAAGGAAGATCTGGGGAACTACAGGCCTGTCAGTCTGACCTCAGTACCTGGAAAAACTATGGGGAGGTTCATATTGAGTAAACTCACATGGCAAGTGCAGGACAGCCATCATGGGCTCAGGAAAGGCAGGTCCTGCTTGACCAACCTGATATTGTTCTATGACCAGGTGACACACCTAGTGAACAAGAGAAAGGCTGTGGACATCATCTACCTGGATGTTAGTAAAGCCTTTGACACCATCTCCCACAGCATTCTCCTAGAGAAGGTGGCAGCTCATGTATAGACAGGTAGACTCTTCAATGGGTTAAAAACTGTCTGGCTGACCGGGCCCAGAATGTTGTAGTAAATGAAGTTAAATCCAGTTGATGGCTGGTCACCAGTGGTGTCCTCCAGGGCTCAGTTTTGGGACCAGTCTTGTTCAATACCTTTATCAATGATCTAGATGAGGGGATTGAGCGCTTCCTCAGGAAATCTGCAGATGACACCAAATTGGGTGGGAGTGTCAATCTGCTTGAGGGTAGGAAGGCTCTGCAGAGGAATCTGGACAGGCTGAATTCATGGGCTGAGCCCAGGCATATCACATTTAACAAGGCCAAGTGCAGGGTCTTGCATTCAGTCACAACAACCCCAGGCAATGCTACCGGCTTGGGGCTGAGTGGCTGGAGAGCTGCCTAGTGGAAAAAGACCTGGGGGTGTTGGTTGACACCTGGCTGAACATGAGCCAGCAGTGTGCTCAGGTGGCCAGGAAGGCCAATGGCATCCTGGTCTGTATCAGAAATGGCATGACCAGCAGGAGAAGGGAAGTAATCATGCTCCTGTACTCGGTACTGGTAAGGCCACAGCTTGAGTACCGTGTTCAGTTCTGGGCCCCTCATCAGAAGAAAGACACTGAGTTGCTGGAGCGAGTTCAGAGAAGGGCAACAAAGCTGGTAAAGGGTCTGAGGACAAGTCCTGTGAGGAGAGGCTGAAGGAATTGGAATTGTTTACTCTGGAGAAGAGGAGGCTGAGGGGGAGACCTTATCACTCTCTACAACTACCTGAAAGGAGGCTGTAGTGAGGTGTGTGTGGCCTCTTCTTCAAGTAAATAACAGGACTAGAGGAAATGGCCTGAAGTTGCACCAGGGGAGGTTAAGACTGGATATTAGGAAGAATTTCTTTACTGGAAGAGTAGTCAGGTGCTGAAACAGGCTGCACAGGAAAGTGGTGGAGTCACCATCCCTGAAGGTATTAAAAAAAAAAATTGTAGATGAGGCATTTCAGGACATGTTTTAATGGGATGGTAAAGTGTTTTGTTGGTTTTGTTTGTTTGTTGTGTGTTTTGTTTTTTGCTTTGTTGTTGTTCTTGACAGATGGACAAGGTGATCTTAGAGTTCTTTTCCAACCATGACGATTCTGTGATTCTGTGCAAGAGGCAGTAAATAAACTGTTGTCGAGCTGTTCTGATCTGCAGCATGTCTGGCTTTAACTTGGAATAAAGGCTGTTGCAGGCTCTGGCTTCCAGGAGATAGAAGCCACTTCCCTGCCCACAGCAGCACAGTATCTCTTGTCCCAGACAGCCCATACCATTCCAAGGAGGAGAAGTGGGTCTCTCTGAGATGTTTCCTCTCTGCTCTGCACTTTGTGGGGATGAGGGAGGAGCGCTTCTTCCTTCAGCCTCTTGCTGAAGCAAAGGCTCAGTGCAGGTACCTCTCCTCCAGGTTTAGAGCTGCTGCAGAAATAATTGAGTTGGTGATGTATGGGTAAATGTAAAATCTGATATCACACAGAAGCAGTGGTGAAACTGCTGAATTTTTTGTATATCGTCCTTTGTATGCTGTTGCACCAGTTTGATGTAGAAACCCTGGAATTTGTTAAACATCATGTTATCATATGTTCTCTTTTATGCATAAAGTCTGTAAATCCATTACAACAGCTGGATTTATAAAGTGCAGGGTCTAAACCAATCATACAAGCAGACAGGCAGCTGCAGCAAGAACCTCTGCTACCTTTTAGCCCCGGAGTGGTTGCTTCTTGCCTTCTGCAAGACTTGCGTTTTCTGTAGTCCACATCTCTTGTGTGGCCCGCTGCCCCTTCTGGCCAGAGGCAAAAAGACACTTTTGGAGAAGCCACGTTTTTTCCTTCAGATGCACTGTGAGGTACATCTCCTACAGAGCTTGTGAGCAGGATGCCCTGGCGCCCGAGCAGAGTGCAGGGGTTGGAGGAGAAGCAGTGGCTGGCATGTTCCATGTGGCATGGGGAAGGTTTTTGTGTGCACTTTGGCATTCTTATCTGCCTGCACATTGTGTCACAAATATCAACCCGAGCTCATACTTTTCCTTGTCTTACTCATGCTTCTCCACTTGCTTCTCTGTCAGGACAGTTCCAAGAGAAATGTGTTGTTTCACACATCATTTCAGGTGCGGATGTTTCAGTGGTGCTATGTAAACACAACCATATTTAGAAAAAATAGGAGTAAAAAATACTGCATGTAGTAAAGTTAACATTGTAGTAAAACCTGAATATATTTCCATTTTTCTAATGTTTGAGCTGAAAATGTGATACCGAATTATCTTGTTTATCTTTGTGCTTAAAGTGCATGTAAAAATTAAAAGCCACTGCTCTTTAGAAGCAAATATCAGTCCACTTTATCTTCCTGATGTACTGTAAACTGCACACACAGAGGAGGTTAGTAGCTGAATGGGGGATGATTATGAAGATGAATGAGTGGCCGGGAGACAGAGTCAGTTTAATGAGCTGAGCAGTAAGGAGGCTGTAATTTTTATAGATTAGCACTGAACTTGTCACTTACCAGCTGATACGACAACTTAGTTTCAGAATTACAGTATGTCAGAAACAAGCTCAACAAGCTCAAAACCATCAGCAATCTGATTATCTCTGACGTAATCCAAATTACAAGTGTAGTTCTCCTGGATTTGTATTGCCTCTTCCCGATGTTTTATCTGTAATGAGCAAAACCCAGAAAAGTGCAAGGTTAGCCATATGTCAGATGATCTTTCTTAAATTTCTTTTCTTGCACCTTGCTGTGTGGGCAGAGTCTCTGGGCAGTGCCATGTCTCGAGGATCTCTTGCGCCAAGCCAGCTCGGCACATTGAAGACATCTGCCTTGACGGAAGCAGCAATCTGGAAAGGAAACAGTGAATTTTTAGGACCATCAATTTCCAAGAGGAGCTGTTGAAGATATAGTGCTTTCTTTTGTTATCGTTGCTTTGGGTTCTTGTGCTAGTCTCAGACTACCTCCTAATATGCTTGCTCATCTCTGTATGGGTTTGTCGCCAGGCTTCGTGGCCTTGGGCTGCTCAGTACGAGCTCCTAGTCCAACAGGCTAGAGGTGGAGTTCCTTTCCCTGCACTGCTGTGTTTGGAGGCAGAAGATGTTTGTAATTCTATAGTCTGTTATCAACAACTGTTTGTCCTAGTGTCCCCAAGAAACCCCTGCCTCTCAGTGTCATCAGGCACCTAGTGTCTCATCTGACCTCAGGGATGGGGACTGCTTCAGGCTTGCTCTAGCCAGAGGTCTGCTTGGTGTGGGTGAGCTGAGGACCTGGTTCCTGCTAGGGAAAGCAGTAGCAGAGCAAACACCTAGGCTGATTTGGTTTTTTACAAACTGAGTGAAAGCCATGAGCCCCTAGTCTGGCACCATTCCCAGAAGTGTTATTTTACAGGCATGATGCTTTTGATAACGGCATAGCTTCTGGAGTAGCATACAAGGGATAATTATTGTTCCACAAGCAGATGACAGTGTTGATTTCTCCCCCTCATAATTCCCTCAGGCAGCAGGTTGATTTGTTGGAAGGAGCATTTTAGTTTTTGACAGCTCTACTATAGGAAGGGGGAAGGGCAGATTTGGGTTTATTACAATAATGAATATCTGTAATTTTGGAGATGGCTCTTGCAGCCAGATGTAGATAGACCTGGTGGGGCTCCATTTGGTTTTGGGTACTTGAATTTGACTTTGAGACAAGTCCTGGGTAAGGACTTGTTCTAGTTCTCTGTTCTGGTAATGTTTCCCTTAGTGCTTTATAAAAGAACATATGTCAGCAGGGTGGGTTTTTTCACATACAATGGTAAGATTTTATTACTATTTTCCGCTCTCAAGCTCTACTCCTGGGTAGTTCACCTTTCCAGTCAGTGAACACATACTACATTCCAAAAACTTGTTTTTCTCCTGATATTTACACTGCACAAGTGCAGCAAAGGCAGTAAAATCCAGTTAACGTGAACATTGGTTTTATTTTTTTCAGCCACTCACCTGACATTTCACTCAAAGAATAACTTTTACCCTCTGTCTCTCCTTCTTCACTCATAAAGTGAGAGCAGTGATGCTGTGTGTCTTTGTTCAGCCCTCTGAGAGTTTTCAGCTGCCACAGGGTATTATTACATATGCGCTACTACCACTATGCATCTTATAAGTAAATAATTTCACTTCAGCAAATAGCACTAACTCAGTAAAGCTATTTTAAAAATAAAATTCTCCTTCACCATATACATGATCTTCTCAATCAAACAGTTTGGCCAGCGGTTGTCAGCAGCCAAAGGCAGAGGGCTCTGTGCTGCCCTCAGGGAGACCTGAGTCCTGCCATGCTTTCCCCTACACCCACTCCATCCTCATCCCATCTTCTGCTTCTGGATAATGCTCTCAGGAGTGGCAGCTCCTTATGAACATGCAAATGTGACCACATGGCTCTTGATGACTTATGCCAGCACATGAAAGCAGAGCTTTTAAAATATAATTTTCCCATGTGCTTTCTGAGCATTACTTAAGTAACAATATTAATCTGTCAGGACCCAAACAGATGAGTCAGTGATATTTTGTGTGTGTATGTGTGTAATCTTGACTTTTTAAATATAAGTGCCTGTTTTTTAAGTGACCCATTTTAAAAAAAGGCAAAACACATTGACCTTTTAAAACCACTGTATGCCAGACCTTCTTAAGAGATTTGGCACTGACATTTTTGTCATAATGGAAGATTCATTAAGGTCAATGATAAATTTGCTGCAATAAATACAGAAGAATTAAGAGCTCATCAGCATTACCACAGCATAATGTTCAGTGGATTGAATTATGTACTTAGAAAGATGAATCTGTGGCAATTGGCAAGCTTCAAGAGGAAGGCTGTATGTGTGCATGGACATGCACATGCATGTGTGTGAGAGGGACATCAGAGGAAATGAGTTCAAAGAAGGAATTTAACAAAGTAAACCATATTTTCACTCATTTTCTACCCCAGTAATATTTAGAGTAGAAATGACAAATAATATGATTTACTCTCGTTCATTCCTTTGTAATTGACATTTCTTGTAAATGCTGTGGCATGACTGGGTATCTGTCCTGCTCTCCTCCTCCGCTTGCAGAGTACACACCATCTTTTAAACCATATTTAGTGCAAACAACAGTATTGATCATGATTGATGAAGCAGCAGGAGAGGGTCAGCCCTTTACCTGCCCCCTAGAGTAATTGGGCTGCAGTTTGTTAAAGTGTAACAGAAGAGATATTAAAAATGAAGAAATGCATTAAGTGGCTGTGAGCTGTGTTCCCAGCTGTTCAGAACATCTATTCTGTAATATGGAGCATCAATCTAATTCTCCACACAGGGTAGGAGCATGGCAAGTCAAATGCCTTCGATAGGCTGTCCTCACCAGCAAGATACAATGTTCAATTTAAGGAAAGATTGAAGAACATCAGTCTTCCCTTAAAACAATTTGTACAGAATAAATTTGGCACTTGCCAGCTATTCCCACAGAGGGAAACTGATAATAGGACAGAGAAAATCATGTAACATGATTTAGGATTCCCGGAATGGGATTACTGTTCGTAATAAAACAGGAGGGAGGCGGGAGAGAGAAGAAGAGCTGACAGTAAGCTTGATGTTAATTTAAAATGGTCTCAAACCCATGGAAATTCATTAAGGCTGTGGGTGCTGGATACCTCTCAGCATCAAGGCTCAGTCTGAATGTGGGTTCGACACAGTCACAGACACTGGATCTGAGTGCCTCAGCTGGAGCTGCTTGCTGTGAGTTTCTTTAAAAACACAGCCTTTAGGGCTTATGTATCCTACAAAATAATCCTTTGCAGAAAACTGGTGTCAGCCACTGAACTACTGCCACACACAGCTTGCCTTTTGACTTTCCTTTTGGCAAAATCATTTACAGGGTGGGTTCAGCTGAATCTGTGCTGGTATCCCATATTGGTAATAAAAAAGAAACTTTGGTGAAGATTAAACCTAGATTCTGCTGTAGGTCACCCAGGTCAGCCATACATACCACCTGGAGCGAACTGAGGATCTCTTCTACCCTGCTGATACCAGGTAGCAGCTCATTTTATTTATTTGCTGTGTAGTTAAAGGTAGAAGTCACCCTGTTTGGAATTGCTTGCTTCATCTTCTGAAGGTGCAAAATACAGGATAAGGTGTAGCAGATTCTAAGTGCACAAATTTACTTCAGGACCTAGCCAGCTTTAGTTTCTGTTATGCAATTATTGCTTACACAATGCAGCATATAAACTATGTGCTCAACTCTGTTTGGGGGATCTGAGTGCTATTACGGTATGAACTGAAAGGATGCAGGTAACGACAGTGGAAGGCGTTTTACTTAGAAAAGGCAGAACTGGCGCTCTAACAAAGCGTGTACCGAAGACACAATGGTTAGAGAATGGAGAGGAAGATACAGTCAGCTGTGAAGTTAATGTATCCATTTAGATGATACTGCTGGTATAAGCCCTGCAGCAAATCCCAAATTCCTACAAGGTAGGAGGTCAAACCTTTGCTGCTTCATCCTCTCTTTCTTCTGTTATATGTCATTATCAGGCTACACGTCATTACCAGGCATCTCATAACCATGGCACTGAGAAAGAGAAGATATTTGGGTTCCTCAGAAAAATTCATTAGTGTCCATTTGATTTTAAAGTGTCTGCTCACAGAGTAGAAGCTGTGCTCTACACAGCTGAGGGTCTGGGTCCTACTGTCCCTTTACTATAATAAACCTTAATATATATTCTTTCAAAGCTCTATCATAACTAAAATATATTGATCTGATCCTAATTTTAGTATGATTTTAGTGAGTGAGACCAGAAATTTCCAATTTTCTTACAGAAATAATCTTGTGCATATACTGAATGTCTGAAAAGTATTACTCTTCCGAATGGCATTAGAATAGTAAATTTCCTTTCTTTATTTTTTTTTTTATTTAAATTGCAATGTTTTAAATCAATTTTTTTTTTTTTTTCTGTGACATTGGCATTTTCTCCAGGTCATGATTTGGGGAAATAGAAAGCATTCTCAGAGTGATGTATAACTTTTCATGTTGCATTTCCTTTCTCCTACATAGTAAGAAATGATCCCATTTCGGTCATTGTTCCTTTGGAATGCTTACTAGTCATTGAAAAGAAAGTGGGTCCTCATGGAGTATGTTGGAGTACCTATATGTACGTAATGCGTAATGCTAACTTCAGCACCATACAGAAATGTCCTTAACCTAGAAAAGCTTCCATCTCAGCTTCCCCCAGCTCCTGTCCAGAACACCCCTAGCGCATCCTGTCCCACAGAGCAACTTGCTCTTGTAATCTGTACATGAGGTTGGTGGTGTGTTAACTCTTTAGGGAAGGAGACAGGCTGTTTATCCATTCGTATATGCTTAACCTTTGTACTCCACTTCATTAGCAGGTCAATTGCATGAGGTAACTTTGAGTACAGAAAATGCACATCTTCTTTGTGTTTAAAATCAATAAGCTACTTGAAAAGGCTACTGGGACTAAATCTTGAGCCGCCTAAGCCAAATTGGGCTTTATGCTATTTGACTTCTCTGTTATTTGAAGAAACACTAGAGGCTGGCCTGATGCTGTCTGCAGAACCAAGTTGTTTCTGAGGCCCCAGAGCTGGTGGAAATGAGGAGCCAGCTCCATCCCAGCCCTGTGGTTGTGCACCCATGAAGCCCTCATAGCTGTCTTTTCCACGCAGCTCCTCCTGTGTAGGATATGGAGCTGCTGCATCTCTCCTGGGATGCTGTAGGAGCTTCCACAGGCCCCATCTTCAGTGGTCCCTTTTCTTGCCTGAACAAGGAGCAGTGAGACACAGAGAACATCACTGGTGTAGGTCTTCACCTTGGGGCCCTATTTCAGCAAAAATAAATTAACTATGAGATGGAAGAGCAGATAAAGGGAATCCATTCTTTACACTAATGCTGCTGTTTAAGGTTTCCTGAAACATATGAAATCTGCAGTCCTGAATCTGAGATGAGGAAGCAGAGCATATGTGCTGTGATGATTTGTATTTATACACAAAATTTCATCACTGGTATTGGAGTGTGGGTTCTCCTTTAAGGCATACTCAACCCCAAGCTGAAAACAAGAGGCATCATCATAATTAATGCAACTCAGCCATGAGTCTAATATCAGAGCCTGAAGGAAGAGTTGGATTTAAGTCCAACGTGTAAATTAATTTTTCCCCAGCCTTAAAAATATGCCTTTGAACTGATATAATAATTTTCAACATGGGACTTGTGGACAACCTTTCTGGAGTCCATGAAAGAAAATAAAGACTATACATGCCATAGAATATATACACTTGATATGCTGTACAGCAATCTGCAAGTATGACATCTTCAGTGAATGCTTTCAGAGGCCCTATTGATCAAAAGAACATGAAAGCAACAATAAATAGTTCCCTTAATAATGAACAAAAATGTGCTACTTTACAAGGAACAAATGATATACTTAAAAATGTCCTTTAGTGATACTGTTCCTATTTCATAAGGCACATTTGTTATACCTTCAGAGGAGAGATTTAGATGAATATTTACCAATCAAATTTTGCTTACCGTTTCTTGTGATTTATAGTGAACTGAAATATATACTTTTTATAATTTTATCATGCTTTTTTGCTTCCTTCTGCCTAATACACTGAGGTGAACTAGTGAGGTAGAAACAAAACCAGGGATTTCCATTTAGGTGCATTAAACATACAGTAAGATAATCAGCAGTTAAAATGGTATCATAAACTTGCCTTAGTGGAGCATATTTACTTTTTTTCCCAGCAGTCACTCTGTTGGAATAAAAGCTGTAGTCAAGAGAAGGGTAACTAACAGGATTTTAAATATTTAGTTTTTTTAAATATTATGTAGTTACTGCCTGACTCAGATTACCTAAATGATGATGATAATAGTATAATTAAAGAAAAAAAATACTAGTTTGAAGTAACAAAAGCAGCTCACTCGCTGCTGCCTCCCTTACCCTAAAATAACGAGACAGGGTCTAGTCCCGAGTGTGAATGAAGCAGCACTTTGGGGGGAGGTTATCACTGCAGGCAAAGACAGACAAAAAAAGCAAGGTCACCTCTGGTTTCCTTTAGAATAGAATAGAATCGTCCAGGCTGGAAAAGACCTTCAACATCATTGAGTCCAACCAGTAACCCTACTTCACATGTCCACTGCTAAACCATGTCCCTAAGAGGACCCCTTTGCTGAGTTTTCCCCACATTCACATACAGACACAGTGTGGTCCTTCCACCACCAGTGTTGCCCTGGCCTGCTGTTGATGGGACCCCACCCCCTGTGCCCCCCTGGAGCTCAGTCCCAGTGCCAGGTGATGGCTTCATTAACACCATCAGAAAGGTGGTGTGGCTGGTGGGATGGAGGTAACACTGGTGTAGGGACTCTGCTGCCACCTGCTCAGCCCAGACAATGACTGCGGGAGGCATGGAAAGCAGGACAAGATGCTGCTTCCCAGGAGGTGAAGGGACAGTTCGAAGTCTGTTGAGACATGCAAAAGACTGTGTCTCTTTTTAATGAATGAGGCCACATTTTGCACTGCGTTCAGACAGTAATTAGCAGGAGAGTGGGTTATGAAATGTTCTGTGGCAAAATTGCTGAGCCCTACTCTGATGTCTGAGAAGGTTTTAAATACAAGATTCATGAGCCAAAGTGTGCTTTAAGATCACTGAGCAGCTAAAAACCTAGAGCAGGTATTGGTTAATTACCCTTAGTGGAGTATGGTGTGGATGACAATGATAATGACAATCTGAATGGGCTGACAAGCCTTGCTGCTAGGCAGAGAAAATGAAAATAAACGTCTATATAAAGACTTGTGTTTAAACTCTTGCTGACTTCTCATCTGAAGTGTATTATTGAGCAGTCAGAGGCTTCTTGGCCAGTTACTCTATGCTGAACTTGTTCTGTATTTATAATTTTATATTTCAACTATTTTTTACCTTCCTGTGGCTTCTTTGATGCTGAAATGGCTGTGAAGTACAGTAGTTACTTTGTAGTGAAGAGTAGATGGTATTTAAGTGCAAAATGTATTGAAGTTTCTTGTTCTATTTGCTATAAGTACACGTTCACATAACTAAGTTATAAGACATTTCTATATTTTGATTTATTTGAGGCATGAAGTCTTGGACTTCAACAATAGGGTTTTTTAAGATTTTTTTTTTTTAGTCTTCTGGGAATGCTACTTCTGCCTCAAACTGCATTCCTGAAAATGTCTTTGACCTGTCTAGCATATAAAAGGGGTTACTAACTCTACCAATAATAGCTGATGCTTTCACCTCTCAGCAAGCCACTAATAAACAGGATGAGTAGAGAAGAATATTTGAATAGTCAGGAAGGAAAGACTGAGCAAAGTGGCTGCAAACAGTAAATGCAAACTCACTCTGCAGTTTCCATATGAGGTTGCAGAGGCTGCAGTTTCTTGGCAGTTTGACATCACACTGACTGTTTTCCACATCTGTCAAAAGTTCTATGTTCAAAAAGCTAGACCTGTGTACTGGTGTCCTACCTGAGTGAGATGCATGTTTTTTGGCTTTTCCTCTTGCCCAGGGAAACTGCTGCCCAAGAGACTTTGTCTGAATACCTTGTTTGGGATTCTCTAGAGCTCTCAAGTTGGTAAATCTTGCTTGTAAGCTTTATGGATGGCCCAACAAATATGTGACACAAAAAGTCAAATCAACCTTTCAAAAAAACCCAACCATTGTCTAATATCCCTATTCAATGTGTAACATGAGTATGTATGTTTTAATAGCAGACTTCATGTATAGGTAGAACTATTTCTTCCAGGTAGGCCTTATTTGTTGACCTGGTAAATAATTATTGGTAAATGAAAGCATGTGTCATGCCTGAATTAGGCAATGGAAGCTATATAGCAAACAACAGAACAAATAAACTTGTACATGTCCAATTCTCAAAGAATTACAGATTTCTAAATGTTTTTCACAGATTTGCTTAACATGTGGTTTCTCCTGCAGAGCAGACTTCAACATGGCTGCTTGCAGTGTAAGGCATTATGGGTATTGATAGAGCAAAATGCAGAGGAAATACAAAATTTCATAGAAAATGAGTAATAGAAAAAAAAAATTTCAAGTGGAAAAAGAAATGCTCATTTTAGAAGCAAAATAAAATAATAAAAAGTTAACTCTTTTTTTTTTTTTCCCTAGCAGAATAAAAACCGCATGGAGGTAAATCTGTATGCCTGACTACAAAAACTGTTCCAAATATCTAAAATTCCCAATATATTAATTTTAACTATCATTTGAATCATAGAGTAACAGAATAGTTTGGATTAGAAGGGACCTTTAAAGGTCATCCAGTCCAACCCCCCCTGCAGAGACCAGGGACATCTTTAACTAGATCAGGATGCTCAGAGCTCTATCCAACCTGACCTTGAATGTTTCCAGGGATGGGACACCTACCACCTCTCTGGGTAACCTGTTCCAGTGTTTCATCACCCTCACTGTAAAAAATGTCTCACTTAGATCTAGTTTAAATCTAGCCATTTTTAGTTTAATATCATTACCCCTTGTCCTGTTGCAACAGGCTCTGCTAAAAAGTTTGACCCCATGTTTCTTGAAAGCCCCCTTCAAATACTGAAAGGCTGCAATAAGGTGTCCTTGGAGCCTTCTCTTCTCCAGTCTAAACAACCCAAACACCCTCAGCCTTTTTCTATAGGGAGTGTTCCAGTCACCTGTTCATCTTTGTGGCCCTCCTTTGGATCTGCTCCAACATGTTCATGTCCTTGTGTGCTGAGGGCTCCAGAGCTGGACACAGTACTCTAGGTGGGGTATCATCAGAGCAGAGTAAAGGGGCAGAATCACCTCCTTCAAACTTGCAAGTAAAGACATTGCATACAAAGCTGAAATGGGGAGAAAAAAAAAATTACATGGGAGAAATGGAAGCTGTTGATGTGAAAGCATGTAAATGCAATCTCTGGCTGGTATTTGTCTCTGTAGCAGGAGAACATTTCTCTGTACAGGGAAGCATACACTGTGTCCTTATATGCTTCAGCCTTGCAACTATGATCAAGTTTAGAAGGACTAAACAGGAGAAATAAAAGCTCTAATAAAGCCTAGCATGTCACTAAAGTTCTTCTTATCTTTTCCAAGTCCTGACAGTACTAATGCTGAGTTAAATGTGCTAGATGTGGTAATGCAGGGTGCTGTTTATATGTGTTTCAACAACTCCTTAACACGTAACAGGAGAAAGAGATGTTGAACAAGCCAGCAGGAAGATCTAGAAGGAGAGGCATTAAATTTCCTCTGGATCTTTCTGGTGAAAGATCTAGCACATTTACTGTTACCTCATGATGTTGTTTCCAGAAGCTCCTGTTTTCTGTGTGAAGATCCCTGCTTTAGCATCCCTGAGATAGCTACCACACAGCCTCCCTTACTCTCCATCCTCTGCATAATGTCATTTAAACTACACTGGCATTCCCAAAAGACTGAAGCTTGAGCTTTTACTGGGATTTTAATTCAAAGCAAACACAGAGGTAGTAATCTCTAAGCCATGAGCTGATGCTGTTAAGTATGGTATAAAATGCAAAAATGTCATCTTGGTGCCTCTCCTTCCATTTAGAAGCACCAAAACACTTTTCTTGCAGCAGTAAATGCTATTCAAAGAATTATTAAGATTTTATATGTTCTGTTTGGCAAAGAGGATTAATTATTCTTCCTGCTTAGTTTCTATTCAGGCAATAAATCGAATGATATTAAGCTAGTTTGCTCTTCACTGTTTACTTTAAAATAAAGAGACATCTCTGTTTGTTTTTCACATACAATGCCTAGATGATTCATGTTAAAACAATTTGACGTAATGTCAAATTAATCATTTCTGCAGGGTTTTTTGTTCTGTTAAAACCTGGTTTCTGTTTCCTTAACACTTGGCTCCTGCAAACCAATGTTTTTTTGGTATGTTTAATTTAACATAAAAGGTGCTTTCAAAGTACTTCTATGGCTGTATGCAGTTTTTTAAAATGAATAGGATTGGTGGTGTTGGGTCACAGATGATGGTCAAAGTGCTCTTGAGCTGTTCACCAATGCTACAGCTCCAGCTGACAATGAGTCCAACAGCAAAATGGATTCTATCCCTATTTCTACTTATGAGCATAGACCAGGCTGAGGGTGCTTAGAAAGGCAGCACATAGAAATGTGTCTTTATAGTGCCATTCTGAGGTTAAGAGGGCTGCAGGGAATGGGGGAGAAAAAGAAAACAAAACTTGTAAGTTCCTTCTGCAGGGCCAGGAGAGCCTGATTTAATGGAAATTAAAGTCCGTGAGAGCTTAAACTCTTTATTCTACAGGTTGTATTTTGTGAAGGACTTGCTGAGAAGATTCCCTGCATACAGCATCCAGTAATCTGCTCACTAAACTCCAAAGGCCCTTTAGATCTGCAGAAAGGATTCTTTTGCAATTTCTTTGTCTTCCTGCTTATTGGTAATTACAACGAAAACAGTGTGGTCTGTTCTAGGTAAAACACATAAAAGCACATCAAAAGAGAAAAGAAACCAGTCAAATTACTTTTCTTTTTTTTTTTTTATCTCTAAATATGTAGCAAGATCTGTAGCGCACACAGCTCCTATCCTTCTCTTGGGGATCATTGCAGAAACCCCTGTGCAACCCCAGATCTGTTATGTGGGAACTGAGTCCCTGCCTGCTGCCTCCCATGGTCAAAGGGCTGCTCTTGCTCTGGCTCTGCCATGTTCCTTGACACCTTCCTGAAACCCATCCCTGCTGAGGCTTGGCACCCTGGGAGCTACCTTCACAGTATGGGTGCCACATGGGGAAGGAAGCAAGTCTGGGGCCACCCATGCTGTGTGGAAACACTGTTTGGGCTCTCCTATGGGGACTGCACTCTAGGGTGTTTTCTTCTTGCCTAAACAAATGTCATTCAGAATTAAAGGACTGTTTGGTCTCTGAGTATGCGAAAACAGGTCAGAGGTTATTTTGGCTTGTCCAGCGCATTTGTGCTTGTGAAATTTAGTCCCTTTAACAAGTTTTGGTAGTTTAATCTGTTTCTTATCCCACTGGTCTTCCAAATAGAAAAATGCTAACAATATATCTTACTTGAGCCTTTCAAGTGATCCTTGTGAAACACTTTCATTTGCAGTGTAATGAGAACTATCAGGTATTATTGTTAAGGGCTGCTGCAGTCCTAGCTGGATACCAATTCACCTCTCGAGCTTGAAGAATAGAGTATTTCACTCCACATCATTTGTTCATATACGAAGAACAGACTTTGAAATGCTCCTTTTTTTATCTCTTTTTTTTCCTCTTTTTTTTGTTTAGCTGGAAGGATTGACACTAGGAAAGCTCATTTCATGAAATAAGTAGTTCTTGAAGTGATGGGTGACAAAGGGATATACTTTAAAGTGAACAGTAACACAATTCTCTAGTTATCCAGCCTGCGATGTTAGGTCTATTCACAGAGTGCTGGAACGGCTGGAGTTGAACTCCCATGCAATCTCTTGCAGGCAGGCTGTGCTCACTCCAGCATACTTGCTAAATGCATGTTAGGCAATCTGCAAAGAAAATATATATATCACTTAACCTTTCTTTCTCAGTTTCTGTCTTTCTATATCAGGAAAATTATTTTTATCATGTACACTATTCATAATGCATTTATGACCTACCAGCTATATGTAGGGCAACAGTATTATGTCTGTTCTATACATCAGGAAACTGTCTCAGAAAGCGAGAAAGGTTAGATTTCTTCCAAGGGGAGGCTTTCCTGGGTCAGCCAGAATGGCTCACAAGGTAGCTGATTTTGGCCCTAATATTAATTATGATACTGACTTGAGTGAGCAGGTTGTCAAGGTCTTCTGAGCTCAACTGCTTCATCTTTTGGTTTTGGTTGGTTGTTTTCAGTTTGGATTTTAAATGAGAAAAAAATCACATTTCTTGCATCTTCTATGCTTAGTTTCTAGTTTTGCAAGCAAAATTCTGCACTCACCCAAAGAACAACTCTAGCAACACAAGTCAACATTGCTGGCCCTTAATCATTCTCTAGCTAACCCTGCCACAAAAAAACAAGTGATGAGAGCCAGCTTGGGGAAGTTGTCATGGTGAAAAGGGGACAAGAATTAAAGCTGCCCTTCCCTGGCAGAATCCCAGCTGGAATGAAGCACCACAAACACCATCTGCTTTCTCCTGCAAATAAAGTCTTGCAGGGTGCAGCAGGTAGAGGAGGAGGGAAATTCCACTCCTGTGCATCACAGCCCATATTGTATATGGGCTCAGCCTTTGCTAGTAAATGCAAACTATTATGTTAATAATCTAAGTCATATAATTGAGTCTAGAACATGAGCCTAGTTAGGTCATCTCTCAGTTTGTGACCATCCAATGATATCAATAAATCTCTCTGGTTTTGCAATGTTTTTAATTTTTTTTTTTTTTTTTACCAAATGTCACTCTCAGATATTTGCTAGGTATTTAAAAAACAAACAAAATAAGCCACCACCCCACCACCACAATAGACCCTGACAAAGTCCATATTTTATAGGAAGGGTTTTGGAAAGATATGAAACTGTCGCAGGAATTCTGTTACTGTATAACAAATCAGCTTCAGTGTCACAGCTCCTCAGACCTCCAAGAGAAACAGAAATTACATTACAGAAACATCATCCAGATCCTAGAACGATTCTTGAAGCAGTCATTGGTTCCTGAAAGCTTCCTTTATTTGTCTCCATAAAGACAAAGAAATTCAGGGGTTAAAATAAGGTTGTATGTTTCTTTAGGAAGCAAAGATAGGAGTGACACACTGGTTAGTGTTGCCACTTCTGTTGAGGAAAGGTGGACAGCTGATTGTAATATGCTTGGTTAAAAACCCAAAAGTTGGAGATGATCTGCTGCTTTAAATTCATTTAAGTAGTTAATGAATCCCGTGGCATTTCAGTTAGGTATTCAAAACTGGTACAGCAGTAGCTGCTAAGACTGTGAGGCTTGTGTATTAAAGCTTCTCCATACAGGGTCCTACCATACTCAAGCTCTGTCCTGGAGAGACACTAAAATGTCTCTCTCTATATTATGGCTAGAGACTTTTACATATCTTCTTTGTCCATCACTGAAATAACTGGATGTTTAGGTTAACAAATCATACTTTTAGTTTTAATATCCACTCAAGCTCGCTCTCCTTCTATATTTTCCAATTATGTGTTGAAGAAACATCATCTTCCTAAGTAATTTAGTCAGTGACTAGGGATTCTCAAGCCCTTCTCTGATTTCCAAAAATCATATTAAGTGCTGCCTCTTGTGTAATGAGTAAGTACTTATCTCTCCTGCCTCATATTCTTCCCAGCCTGAGAACCTGCTCTTCTTTTTTGTCCCTTCTAATCTTAAGCTATCAGGAAAGCTTCTATTTCTTTAAGGCTGATATCACTCGAAGTACCTTGGCTTAATCCCATTTCCCTAAACATTTAAGGGCTTTTTCTTCTTGGATATAAAAAATTATCATTATTTTAAAATAACTCGTCGTTAAAACCCAGCTAAAAACTCTGCCCTGTTTTGCCTCTTGTAAGCTAATGAATGAGAAAGGCTCATTTAGCAAAAAATACTAAGGCCCAAATTGCCATTTCATTAAGTAAGATCTAATTTCATTATTATGATTGCTATTAAAATTCGCAGAAGGCCAGAAAATTTATCAATAGCTAAAAGAAAATCATCTCATCCGGGCTATAATGTTTTGGGTGGTAGAAGCAGAAGTTAAAGATGTGTGAGTAAAAAAGTTATTGGCACAAAAAAAATCCAAACCTCAAAACATAATTAGTAATAGATTATCATATATA
>JAAGNO010013056.1:0-19023 GCA_033439905.1 Ceryle rudis | reverse complement strand
TGCAGTCAGTTAGAAGAACTGAGCTGAAAAGTAAAATCACTGAATAGAATTGTTCTGTTCTAACTCAGACCAGGACAAGGGGTTACAAAATGGGTGATGTTATTATGTAGAAAAGAAAAGGAAGGAAGATGAAGACACCTGATAAACAGATGGGGTCAGACAATTAGTGGAGGGTGTGGTGATGTTCTATTTATTTAATTTTCCACAGCCTCTCTCTAATACAACATCACCGTGGGTAGCATTGGTGGCAGTTCCTACTCTGGCTACCACTTCAAAAATTTGGTCCTGTTTCAAAGCAGTCAAGGTAGTCAATAGCAAAAGGTCCCAGTTTTGAGCACGTGTATAGGTTCAGATATTTGATGAGCTGTAAACACTATTTGCAAAAATAAGATTGACACTGACAGATCCTTATTCCCCAAGCACGTAAAGAATATCCAAGCCCCACTTCAATAACTTCCTAAGCAAAATGCTAACATCTTGGGTTCTTTAAATGTAGCCAGTGATTGATCATGCATTTAGCATCAGTGATTTGTGTAAGCATCTGTTGAGCTTTCTACCATCTGCCTGTAGAAGTGTAGTGGTCAAAACTCTTCCAAAACTACCTGAAGAGAAAGAGTGGAAATTTTTGAGAGCCTTTGCCTTGTCCCTCATGTGCCTCTGCTGCCAACCATCCTTCCTTAATGTGAGCAGATTTTAAAATTCTTCATAGTTTGGAATGACTAAATTCTTCTGAGTATAAATGGAACAGTTTATTTCTGGAAACATTTGAACCAAGGAATATCTAATCTACTATGAAACCCAAGCTACTAAATGAAGCGTTACAGGTATATTATAATACTGGGAATGTAACACAGAAAATAATGTAAGAGACAAATTTCCTAGTGAGGTTCAAAGATTTCTTATAAATCAGGTTTGAATAGATGCCAAAATGTAGAGGTGTTTGGATGTTCGTCTATGATTGTGTTGTAGGAGATAATTATCCACAGAAAAATGATGAGTGATAAAAAAGATTAGGCCTATGAACAGAGCTATAATTTTATCTTGAACAAGTAGAAACTACAACCTAGAAGGCTCTATCCACAATACCCGCTATATTGTTTAGGTTTCTTTTTTTCTTTCTTTCTTTCTTTTTTTTTTTAAGAATGAAAAACTCTTAGTGGATTTTTAATAGTGAGATTTCTATTTTTAGAGCTTACAGTTTTTATTGATAACAAAATGGCTGTGATGAGTTGACCTTGGCTGACCACCAGATGCTTACCAAGCTTCTTTATCACTTCACCTTCATCAACAGGACAGGGGAAGAAAATAAGACAAATAGCTTGTGGATCAAAATAAGGTCAATGAGATCACTCGGCAACTAATCTCACAGGCAAAACAGACTCAACTTGGGGTAACTAATTTCATTTATTACCAATTACTTTTAACAGATTAAGATAATGAGAAATAAGAACAATTCCTCCCTGTCATGGAGGAGTGGTCTCACTTAAATAATTTAAATCACTTGTCATGGAATCCTGCTTTAGGATTCTGCTGACTAGGTCAGTTTGTCATGGAGACAGTGGGGAATTTAAAGTCACTTACGAATCACCACCAAAGATGTTAGAAAAAAATAATTTTAATGCGAATTTTTGAAAGTGTGACTTAACAGAGCTCAATGGCAAGGTTCACTGTAGTACTTACAGAGGCTGGAATTGGATTGGAGTGATTTAAACAGGGGTCGGGAGAAATGATCTATACAGAGATATGGGAGATGAAGGCAGCATCATATTGAAATGATGGTTGTGTAACTTTAGAATAGCAGCAATGTCAGGTTCATTAACACTATTATAACAAAACATGAAATTAGATTATGATTTTCTAGCAACACTTAATTAATCCATAATCAGCAATTTGTTATGATCAAACACAACAATTTAAAGATTCAACAAAGGTTCTAAATTAAACTTTATACACATACACAGATATAGAGGTTAACCTATGATTAGGATAATTTTGCTCTGTAGATTATAGTAAATATTGGTACTAAATTATCTTAGATGTCACAAGTTCGAATTATGGTGAATTCTTCACCCTTCCAATTGAACATGTTGGCTGGTGTCGTCACAACACCATCCAGGGGTCATGTATAGTAAGGACACCAAGTCCGGCAGCGTGGTTATCTGTAGATTTAACAGATCCTATTCCAGAGCTCATTTTTCTCTATAGATTGTCAGTGGCCCAGATTCAGGCCGCATGGAATCTCACAGTGATGGACATGACTAACAATTCAGCTTCTTACATACAAAGGGTTGTAGTGGATGGGACCGCATCTGGCTGGCAGCCATTCACCAGTGGTGTCCCTCAGGGTTCAATCCTAGGGCCAGTCCTGTTCAATATTCTTGTGAATGATCTGGATGTAGGAGTTGAATGCGTCCCTAGTAATTTTGCTGATGATACTAAACTGGGAGATGCCACTGAGTGTCTCAAGGAACAAGAGGCCTTGCAGATTTGCATTTTTTCACAATCTGAAAAGTTGTGAGGGCTTGCTAACAAAACAAAATGGTAAAGGAGAGGCATGGAAAAGAGCACATTACTGTATAGATTTAGAAAGCAATGGTGTGTTGTAAGGATCATGGTCTGTATTTAATTAAGCACTTAACAGTTTTCTCTTTGAGTTCACCTCCTATCACTTCTGACTGAATGTCTCAGCCTCCTTTTCATTTATACAGATCCTTATTATCCTGAATGTAAAAACACAATAATATTTGTTTTTAGAGGAGTACTGCTTGTATTTTTGGCATGGTGTCATCATACAATAGCGATGACAGAGGAGCCAGGTTCTGAAGCCTTTTGAGATTAAATGTGTGAATTTATGCTCAATTTTCATGAGAAGTAATTTACTCAAGAGCATAGTGAAGAGATTTTTATATTTTTTATAACCAAATTATGTGATAATAATCTACCCTGACTGCACCCTCAAGGGAGACTGATTTAGTCACCATGTCCCTAACTTTTTTATTCTGTTGACTATAATACTGCTGAATGCACAATTTGCCTAGTTCATGAAATATGGTAGAGACAAGGGCCACTAATTTTCTTTCTCATGTGCTCTGGAAACAACTAAACCAACATCCACTAAGATGCCTTTCGCTGTCTGTGCACTTGCATGCTTTGTATTTGGTCAAAATTCAGTCCAGTGTTTTTGCCCATTCCACACCTTACTGATTTCTCTCTATGCATTCCTAACAATACAGTTTTCTGAGTTGCATTTGTGTGTCAGAAATTTACTCCATTCCACTGAAATTAATGGCCACTCCCCTATACATTTGAGATGGAGGTGACAACATGTCTGCTGAAAGATTAAAAGAAAGCCTTTCACAGCTGTGCTGCTGTCTTCAGCCACTCCTGTAGGCCAGCCCAAGGAGGCTGAGTACTCTAGCTTCCTTCCCTCATGCCTACCCTGCAATACTGATGGTCCCAGTGTTGCCCGTGGGCATGAAGCAGCCTTGGACATGGGCCATGAAACTTGTGACATCTGCAGCAAAGACCTTCTAGGAGCCATCCCTCTGGACCTGTTTTCCTTGGGCTCATTGCAGGATACATATTCTTAGCCATCCTCATTAAGAGGGGTTCATGATTTACTCTGATTGGTATATCATACTTCAAAACCTCCCTGATGATTATGGCTGATTTATGCATGAATACTGTAGACACTAGTCTTATACTTGATGGCCAAATGGAATTGCAGTCTCTGTCTCCAGGGCAAAAATGATGCTGTGTTCCCAGAATACAGCGTTAACATTCATTGAGTAGACATAGCTGTATCCACACATCAGCTAGCTATCCAAGTTACCTGTGTCCCCACTTTGCTGACCAGAATATTCATACAGAGTTCAACCATTCTTTTAAGCTGTTAAATGTACCTTCTGGTGAGTCAAGACCTGATAGCGCTGTCTATATAATCAAGACAATCATGAAAGTCACTGTAACATGATGTGCACTTCTTTAATCTGTCGGAAGTTGGTTACAGAGCTGATACACTGTTGTTCCCAGCCCTGTGGTGACCTTAGATATGTCAGGTTGTAACTCAAATATAAAAAAAACTATGTGCCATCAGCACATACATCTACTGACTGATCCACTGCTGTCTCAGAGGATTTATCTTAAGATATTCACCCCCTCCTGAATTTCTGAGAGCTGTCCAGGGGTTGTGCTTCGCATGTACCCACATAGCTGCCACAGTAGAGTGAAAATGCAGCCCATGTGAGTATGAAATTAGTGCCTGTAATATTTTAGTGTTATAGAAATGAAAGCACAGTAAGATTCTTACTACCTGTTGTCAAGTTTGGAGAGGGAAAGAATCCTTCAGTGTTAACATTTATATGTTTTTATATATGAGTTTTCATACATATGAGTCCTCCTCCCCCTCTACTTTACCCCAGTGACACCAATTCAAGAGGGACAGGGAAATACTAGACAGAGTCCAATGGAGGGATACAAGGATGATTAAGGGACTGGAACACCTCTCTTATGAGGAAAGGCTGAGAGACCTGGGACTGCTTAGCCTGGAGAAGAGAAGACTGGGAGTGGATCTTAGGAATGTTTACAAATATCTGAAGGGTGGGCGCCAATAGAAGGGGCCAGTCTCTTTTCAGTGGTGCCCTGTGATAGGATGAGAGGCAATGGTCACAAACTGGAACACAGGAAGTTCCACCTCAACATGAGGAAAAACTTCTTGACTGTGAGTATGACAGAGCCTGGAACAGGCTTTCCAGGGAGGTTGTGGAGTCACCTTCTCTAGAAACTTTCAAACCCCACCTGGATCTGTTCCTGTGTGACCTGCCGTAGGTGATCCTGCTCTGGTAGGGGAGTTGGACTCGATCTCCAGAGGTCCCTTCCAACCCCTACCATTCTATGATTCTGTTTTTTGCCACAATGCCTTATATACAAAAATGAGTGCCTAAGATTTAAAGGTGCAAGTAATGAAATCTGACAAATTCTAAACGTGATTCATGAAGAATTATATTTATGGTTTGTAGGCACTTCTAAATAACTCATCTTCTGCACCTCATATATTTGTTCTGCAGACAGCTGTTAAAAAGACTTAGTGCTGCTTTCTGCTTTAATCATATTTCTCCTTACAGACACAAATTAGTTTAAGTTTTGCAAATACATAATCCAGTAAGCTTTGGGGAGCTTCCAAGTGCTAACATGAGATGAGGTATTGGTCTTTTAAATAATAAGAGTTCATAATTAATATAAAATTATGTGCTTTTTTTCCACTTTGAGGTTGAACAAACTTATTTGGACAAAATAAAACTTTTCTATTCTCTTCTGAAGCCTCCTACTAGGTTCAAAACCACATGTTTGTGTGTCCAGATGTATTCTTTCAGCCTGGTGCACATATAGGAGAAATCTAGCTGTTCTATTTTTTCTGGTGAGCACTTGCCTGAAACAAATCTGAGGGAGAAATGGCATCAGGATGGGATGCTGGGATGGAAAACAGAGATGAGAAAAAAGAAAAATTGGGATAAAGAACTGTGAGTAAATAGGCAGAGGGGAGAATCAAAGCCATCAAACTGTACCAACTGAATCTCCCTGATGGCAGACATCCCCTGATGGGCCAATTCCTCTCAGCAGCAGGAGACAGACATTTTCTGTGGATCCCAGGCTGGTAATGCTTTAACATTGCTGAAAGTTGTTGTCAGGTGGCTGCACATAGCACAGCTGTGTTCAGAGATACGATTTCTGCCTAACAGTGATTGAAAGCCACTCATCCATGGAAGATGTGGTACAGAAACAGACCAGGCAAGCCTTCCTTGACAAGCAAAGTAGTCTGCAACAGATGAGCAAATTCTGATTCCTGTATTTGCTGGGAGGCTGAAGAGAGGGGGAAACACAGACTCTTAATGCCTGTACTAGCAAATAAATTAATCCAGGGCCCCTTTGTCTAGCTTTGAAGCCAAATGCAAATGCATGGCACACCGTGGTAACTGCACACCAAAGATCACACTGAAGCAAGGTGCCCACACCTAAACATCCTAAGGGAGCAGTCCTTGTCTTCTGCTGTCCTTGAACTGTGCCTGACATTGTCTGGGAAAGACATAGTCTCTGTGAGAGAGCAGGAACAAGGAGGTGAGCAGCATGGATGTCTACAGGTATGTGCTCAGCCTGTGCCCTAGACATTTCTTGGCAAAATCATACAGAGATATTCCACAACTTTCATGACTTCTGGGATTTTTTCTTAGTGATGGTACCAGATGTGTGTTGTCTGTGCTTTGATTACATGCCTTAAAATGCAGACTTGCCATCAAAAGTGTATTTAAAAGCTTACACCACTGAAGAGCAGTTAGTATTCTCCCATGCATGACATTGGCGGCAGAAAACGTATTTTGATTATCTTGATAGATTGCTGCACCTGTTACATCCAGGTTGTTCACAGCCTTTATCAAAAGGGGGAAAACTGCTTAGATACAAGCTGCATGTGGAAGAGTGGTATATTTATGTATAGCTGCTTGTTTTAGTGAAGGGAGTGTTTTGCCTAATTAAAAGCAACTCCCATGCTATATTAGATAAAGACGTGGAGCTTTAAGAAAAATATGTCTTCCTGGCCCATAAATCTACACCATTGTCCACTTGCCATTGCTAGAATGAAGTTCTGCAACCTCTGTTTAGCTGAAGCAATTTATTTTATGGGGTAGTAGAAATGAATATTTGAATGCATACTTATTTTGTATGCAGTGCTTGATAAAAACAATTTCAAGTGTGAGTTACGATAAAGCAACTGTTAAGAGCTGCCTTTCAAACTTTAGTTAGAAAGCAACTTTCCATGAGCAATGGATTACTAATTGGCCAAGCAATGACATTACTTCAACGGCATCTCAGAGAGGAGTAATGTATATCACAGAGTTTTCTAAAACTACAGAACACTGAGACAAGAGACTTTTCTCCTCCCTTTTTGTGTGCCTTTCTTTGTTCACAAAGAAAACTTCTGGTTTTGACCTGATAGGGGAAGTTTTAGGAACATGCTTATTGAGAAAACACTTTTTTTACAAACCCCTGGTTTTGGAAAATTCAGGATTATATGGCTTGCTGGAAAATACTTTGTTAAAAACATTTTAGTTACTTCATAAATATTGAGAAATAGAAGAGCTTCTAGGGTATGATTATTTGCAATATTTGTAGTTTCTCTAAATAGTTGGTTGGCTAATTTATAAATAAAGTCACCTGATAGTATTATTGGTTTCTAAAATAAGAAACCTCAGTCAAGACTGTTTATTTAATTTGTGGTATAACTAATTATATAGCAACTTGAAATGGTTTAGCTAACCAAAAAAAAAAAAAAAGTTTGCTTCTCCAAACATCATTAAGAGGAATTGGTGCTCTGTATGTTAAAACTAAACTTTTTCCAACAGTTGAACGGTAAAAAGGAGGCACATTTGCAACTGTGAACTAGTAGTACCTACCCAAGGTTTATCTCAGAAATGAAACGTATTATAACAAATGGCAGTTCTGAACTGTAAATACCATGTGACAAGTCAGAACATGTGTATAGGTTGTATATTAAGAACTAGAAGGTGGTATTATCCCCAATCCATTAAGGACAGAGTAACCTTTGGTTCCCTTAAGACTGTTTTCCTGTTTCATTAGCTATATAGTGACCCAATTTTCAAGGCACATTGCCATCTCTTCCCTGGAAATCCCAGGTGTCTGTGGTTATAGCCCTCCTCTTGAGCATGGAAATTGGGAGCCTGAACAAAGGTCTTGCAGTTTTTGGGCCAGTAATCTAGGCTACTGTGTAAAATGTGGAGGATGCTGATTTTGCCATCTGTTCAAACAATATCTATACTCAGAGTAACATACTCATGTGACTGTGCAGACAGATGTGCGTATCTTTTTTGTTCCTTACAAACTCCTCCATACCCCAGATGTTTTATGAAGAAGAAGGGTAGTCACCAGAGGAGCCTGGTTTGCCTGTAGAAGAGCTCAGCTTCCTGCACAAGAATACCTAATTTAGTTGATCTGAGTTCTCCTCCCTAGGTTTCAGAGGTTGCATCTAAATGACATGACTTGAAAATTCTTCCTAGCTGTTATCTCAGGGTGTGTTATGCAGTGAGTGACACCTTGGCTGTGTCTTGGGATGACACCTGGTGATACTCCCTTTTAGTCAACTCATTGAAGAAAACCAGGCACATAGATAATGTAGGAGCCTTAGTGAGCTCCACAAGGTCCTGGTAACTGCATTCTCCTGTCACCTCAGATGTAGTCAATACAACCAGGCTTGAAGCTGGTTTAATATTAATATCATAGCCAATGGGTACAGTTTATACTCATTATTCTTAGGAAAAAGAAACCCATTTGGCAAAACCAAAATAAATATGAAAGAGGTTTGCAGTGTCAGTGGATGTGGTGGATATCAAAGAGATGGTCCAGCAATGCCTCCTCTGCCATGCAACCAAAGTGCTATGCATCTAAAGTTTTTTCTATCCTGAGATGATCCCCTTACAGCAAGTGATGCCATTTTTGTGGACAGAGTCTTTTTGTCAAGGAACTGCAACGTTGCTGGTTAAAACCAGGTTCAGGATTCAGTTCAGTGTTCACCATTTCCACGGTGGCCATATGTTTTGTTTTAATATTCATGGCATTGGACCAAGCCCATGACAGGGTCAGTATGGCATATTTTACCTGTAAGCCACCTAATCTTTTTCTTTCCCCTTTTAGTGGGCTTGAAATATATCAGTGCCACTAATTGAAAACAGTAAAGGAGAGAAAGCTTCTCAGGACACAAATGAAAAGTGACACAATCCAGTGATAAACCTGTCTTTTCTCTTCTGTAGCGAAAGACACAGTACTCTGCTAAGATTCCATTTTTATTTTATTGCTTAAATATGCAGTGTCAGTGCTTGCATGATTTTAACTTTTTATTTTCACAATGGGGATTTCATGCCTTGTGTATAATTGAAATGTGTAAAATTACTGTGAAATCTCAGTGAAGCATATGCTGAATTTAATATGCATAGTATTTTTATTTTCTACTGAGAAAGTAAAAAGCACTTAGCCGTGGTAGTGAGAAAAAACTTAGATTTCATACTAAAACCAAGAACCTATGCTATTTATCCCTCATTTATAGATTATCAATATTATTATTTATTATTTGAATCTTTGCAATACATTTCAGTACTCAGATTAGGTGTTAGTGTGGTTTACAATGCTAGCAAATCTGAAGTACCAGCTTTAACCTTTCTGACCCAGCATCCTAGAAATGGGAGTGAACATAATCTTGTGTGTCTGTGCACAATACTGTAGCATAGGTCATGTATTCCCTGGGTGGAAATCTCGACATAGCTTCAAATATGGATGCAACTTAACCCATAATTTGGTTATGACTACGATTCAAATGCTGTCAGCTTCTATTCTTTTTTCATGGGTGCTGTGTCTGCAGTCCGTTTGGGAGCTTAGATCTGCTATTCATTGTATTCCAGGAAGGGCAGCAGAGGGGAGCTGAGGACAGTGATAGATAGCATCAGGAGGTCTAGCTGCAAGGTTTGGCATGTCAGAACATTTTGAAACGCAGGCAGGAAGAAAGTGCTTTGAAGAAAATGATGGAGATAGATGAGAGTGAATGGCCGAAAACATCAAGTGTATCATTTGGGAAAGGGGTTGGGAAACATGAGAAGATAACACTGAAAGTTACCTGAAGGAACAGATTAAGAAAAATAAATAAGATGTGAAAAATGCAACCCAAATCTACATACCTTGTGTATCACTGGGGATATGCTGAAAGACATTCTGAAAATAATGAATGTGATTTAGCCAGGTTTAATGAAGAATTCAGGTAAGCATTTTCCTTGATTGCTTAGTCTTCATTTCATTTGGGTGGCAAATAAGCCATGTATATTAAAATTTGGTAGAAATACTGGTAGTACATGAGATATGAGAAGAAAATATGAAGGTTTTCAGGCAGTGTACTTGGTTTGTGATGTTTTTTAACTGAGGAAAATAAATGGTGAAATAAGTTTTAATTACACAGAAAAGGAATCGGAGAAATATGAAGTAATTTTGGAGACAAAAAGGCCAAAGGGTGAAGTTTAATCTAATTTCCTTTGATATAAGGGCAAGACTACTTGCTCAAATAAACTAATATTATTTTTTTATATATATCCCTGATTCTAGGTTTATATAATTTGTATTTCAGTTGTACACATTGTTTCCAAGTAAATTAGGGTATTTAACTTTGAGATTGCAGACATTTAAGTCATGATTTATTTAGATTGCTTTATGCATACATAATAAGTTTTACATCTTTATTGTGCTAAAACACGGACTAGACTGTACACTTTGGGCTTCATTCTAATGAAGTTTAGTGATAGAGTTTGGAAAGCATTCGTATCAAAGGGGAAAATGATAGGAGTCATAAGGTAAGAGCAAGCAAGTTCCCAGAAAAGTTTCATTTATAGATGTGATGTGTATGATGTGATTCCTCTGAGGTTTACCTGTTTGTTTTTTTTCTAGCTGCACAGTATGCTGCCACTTAGGCTTGACATGTGAATATTTTTGTGGAAGATTAGTAGGAATTAATATTTTTTTAATTTATTTTTTCTTTTAATTGAGCAGGATACATCTAATTATGTGATGATAACTGGTGGGAACTGGTGGGATTATATTTATGCTATTTCAAATGCATCTTTTACCTATGGTTTGGAAGGGACCATTAAAGATTATCTAGTCTAACCCCTTGCTGTGGGCAGGGACATCCATCACTAGATCATGTTGCTTAAAGCTCTGTCCAACCTGACTTTGAAATACTCCACTGAGGGGTCAGCCACAACTTTTCTGGGCAACATGTTCTGTGTCTCACCACTCTGATTGTAAAAAATCTGTTCTTTATGACCAATCTAAATCTACCCTGTCTAGACCCTTCACCAGCTTCATAGCCCTTCTTTAGGCGTGCTCCAGTGTCTTTCTTGTAATGAAAGGCCCAGAACTGAACACAGTATTAGAGGTGCAGACTCACCAGTTCTGACTACAGGGGGACTTCCCTGGTCCTGCTGGCCACACTGTTGCTGACAGGCCAGGCTGCTGTTGGCCTTCTTGGCCACCTGGGCACACTGCTGGCTCATATTCAGCCAGCTGTCAACACACCCAGGGTCCTTCCCGAGGAGGCGTTGCAGGACAGATTGGATTATCATATAGTATTGCACCAGATAAAAGTCATTCTCTCTTTGGTAGAGTTGATGCCAGGCAGTATTGCAGTTACATTACCAAAAGGGGATTGAAAATTCTGATGGAGTAGTCCTTGTACTGGAAATTGAAGTGTTATTGTGACTGAAACGTTCTATTGGAATATGTCTATTTAACTTTCTTTTTACTTTTTTTGTTTTGTTTTGTTTTGCTATCACTGAGTAGCTTATTTTGTATTCTGTGTTTTCCATTTTTTTCATTGTAGTTAGTGTATTCCCTGATATATGCTGTGCCATATATATTTTTAACTTAAAATTGAGAGTTAGTTTTTGGAAGTTCTTGTTTGCCTTTTTTTTTCTTCTTTTTTTTTTTTTTTTTTTTTTTTTATTCTGCTACAGTTTCTAAAGAGAATTTTTTTTTTCTTTACTATATTGGTATTTTCACCTTCTGATCATTTAAAAAAATTCTCAGCTCACAGAGTTCTGGAGCTGTATGACTACCAGGCTGTATGTAATTTCACTGAAGCTGGATCATTGTATGATACTTGTTCTTTGAGGTCTTGTCCTGTTTTCTTCCAGGTTTGCTATTTATGTCAATATACATGAGTGGTTGTCTTTTTTCCCTACTAGACACTTTCAGTAAAGGCAGACTACTTGAAAAAAATATATAAGGATGTTTAGGCATATACACTACTTTAACCCTCCGACAGGCATATTATGGACATGTGTGTGTGCTAATTTTCAGAGTTTGTTCCTTGCAGTCAGTGGCCTGCAGGTCATGATCTGGTCTTGGGTTAAATTAGGGCTATATTGTCTCCTTCTTTATGTTACTCTATTCCTATAAAGGATTCAACAGCAAGGCTTCTGTCATGGTATTATGACAGTACTTTTTTGTTTTGTTAAGGTAAGAGTTTATCATGAACAGAAGATCAGACATCATTAAACTGATAAAAATCAGATAATAATTTGATAAAATTTTAGTGGTTCAGCATGTTCTTCTGAAATACTTTTGCCTTGCTGTAGAACGTATTTTGTCTATGTGTCTGGCATGGACTTACAGTTCTGAGATACAAAGTACAGCATTTGGCTACATTAGCATAGGAATGCAATCAAAGTTAAAGACAAAACTTTTGTTTCTTGCCTCTAAATCCTTTCCTTGCAAAATGAGATTTTGTACTGATTTACTCTGTAATATTCCTCTCACATGAAGGAAATACATTAAATTTTTTTCTTTTGGCTAGGACAAACCTCCATGTTTTGTTTGTGGAACACACAGCTCTGTCCCTCAAATAAGCAAAACTTGTTCTTTAAGATCTGCTCCTGGCTACTGTCCTTCTTGCTGGTTTTCTGGGAGCCACAGGAGTGGGGCTGCTCCATATGTTGGGAGAAGTTGTCAGTGAGAGCAGTGACCCCACTGAAGGGGTACTCTCCACCAGGGATTGAGAATAGTAGGCAGAGTGTAGATGGTGACAGAAGGGTGCATTGAAAGGGTGACGAGTAATGCACCAGGAACAGAGTCCATCCACTTTTTTTTTTTCTCCTTATCATTTATTTTCAGCTGTCTTCAGGTAAATACAGATATCCAGCCAGTTATCTATAATCACTTCATATAGCAGTCTTCTTTTAATTTTGAGTTATCTCAAGATTTTTTTTCCCTGGTGGTTCATTTTAAGGTAAGGAAAAATATTTTATTTAGTGTAACTCTATGTAAAAGTTAAAGGTCTAGATTAGTCATCTAGACACTCTCTAGACTCAGTGGAGAGGGATAAACATCTGAAAAGTGATTTAATCTCATGTATTTTAAACATCACAGCTATGATGCACAAAATTGCATAAGAACACTCTCAAATCAAAACAGACAAGGCAAATGGAAAAATACACTCCAGTAATAATAGCTGGACATATATTATGAAACATGATAAAATGATGTGCATTTTTAAAGAAACCTGCATTACATTCCTTGATATTCTTCCACTGCACTCTGTCATTGTCACTTTTAAACTAGAAATTACCCTTCAGCGGTTCTGATTCAAGTATCACTATTTGTTTGTGCTTGCTATAAACTAGCACTTAGCTATCAAACTAATGGGCCTAAGTGTACATTTAAGTACCTAAATCATCATGCCTAAATGCAGATTTCTAACTTTAAGCATAAAATATGAAAATTGGTTTCCTTAAAGTATATTATAAACACCAGAATCAGCTATTATAACCTGTTCCACTTTTACTAAAAATGGTATTTTAAAATGCTGTCTTTTGGGTGTAGATCTCTGACATACACTTCGTTGTGCATAAATATGAATTGAAAATTACACAAAGTAATGCTTCTGAGAGGCTGGAAGGTTTGTTACTCGTGGCTATCACAATCCGTTCATGTATAGCAGTTTTGCTGTATGAAAGCTGGAAAAGACACCAAAAACTCAGATACATGCTCACTGTTTTTCAAAAGGCAGACGCAGATGCCCAAGTTAGGATCCTTTCTGCCATCTGGAGAAGGTCTTCTATCACATCTTGAGATTCTGAATCTGGCATTGATAAGAAATGTCTGTGGCACCCGCATTGCTACTAGGTATTTGATGGTGGAGCATTTTGACTCTTACATTGTGTTCATTCTAGGATGAAAAAACTTAAGTGATCTGAGACAAGAATGGAAAGCAACTTGCATAATATTACACAATAGCTTCTGAAGGTGTTCTCATTAGGTCTTTCATTTGATCCACTTGACAAAGAGGCAACAAACTCTGAACAAAGATATTTCTCTGTTTATTTCCAGTCTCTTGATATTGTTTCACTTTTGTGCACCCACTTCACCTCCAAAAGCTCTTTTTGGTAGCAAACTGTCCCTTTCATATAGTACTTAACTGCTTGACTGATTGTAAGCTCTTTACCTCACTTGTTGACCAGCAAGGTAGTTCTAGGCTTCACAAAGATGGTAAAGCTCTTAATCTGCTGAAAATACAAAGAGATGCTCTTTCACAGTATTTGCAGTTGTCCTGGCAAGAACATATAACACAGTAGCAAATACTTCTGTAATTTTTCCATATGAAATAATTTTATGTTTTTAAGACTAATTATGGTGCTCAGGAGGCCCAAAATTTCCATAATTTTCACATCAACAATGTCTAATTTTTATCTCCCTTTGTCCTTCTGTGAACACAAGTGATAGTTTTAGGATGTAGTATAAATATTTTAAGAAGTGGTTCAATTTTATTCCTCTACATCTAAGTGGTTCTATTCTCTCCCAGTATATCTAAAGAAAAAAATCTTATTGTAGTTTCAAAGATCTGTTGGCTTCTGTGTTAATAACCTAATTTGCTTATTCTGTCCGTAATTGGTTAAGATAAGAAACCTTGTAATGGCAGAATAATTTAAGTGGTTCCATTAGTCTCTTTTGAAAGAACCATTGATTTTTAATGCTATTACTTCCTAAGCTCATTTTACCAAGGTTTTATTTACCATTAGCTTCTAATCCTTGCATATTAATGCACTTATTAACCTCTGGAATCCTGTGGGAGTCTGTGTTAGCAAAAGGAATGAACAGAACTTAAACTGTTTGGCTTGGATTCTATATGCTCTACGCAAAGCATAATTCAGGAACATTCCTTTTTTATATTTCTGAAATTGAAGAGCCTCTGTGTTTCAGGAACACAGATATAAGAGGACTACAGAGCACTACAGGGAAAGATGGGGTTTACTAGATTTTTTCCCACAGACCTTTCCATTTCTCTTCTGCTCTGTCATGACCCAGAGAGAACTGCTAACAGATATTCTCTTTTCCTTTGGTCAATTTTATGATAATGATTCCTGGTCTGGCATGCAGCAGCCGGAAGGGGAGTTAAAAGAGGATTGGTTAAGTAGTAAATTCATCCTTCCTCCAACCATCACATTATTCCTCAACCCCTGCAATCTCCCTTTAAGAGGTAAAGGTTTGGAATTAGTAGCTGCCTTTGAGAAATCTGATCTGATAATGTTCAGAAGGGGAGGATTACTGCTGCAGATTCTTATAACCAGTTATATTTTTCATTAGATTTCATTGGATAACAAGTTTCGTATATTCCACAGTCAGTAAATATTTTTTACTCTTTACTTAGCAATTAACTAACAAAGTGGTTAGCTCAGTTTTATTTTGAGAATTGTTCCATTCTCCTCGGCACAGGAACCCACCAGACTGCAGCCCACAACGTAGTCCACCAGACCTGGATTCTTGGGTTTTTGGGAGCTGTCATAAAATGCATTAATGATGCTTACTATTATTCACTTTGCTTACTCAGTTGACTCAGCAGAGGCATGCCTTCATCAGCTGCTTTCCTTGCCCAAGTACTGCCACATGGCAGCCATTTATTTCGTTCTGGAAACCCACAAAGAAAGTGCTTGTACTGGCAATTCACGTGGACAGTTTGAGAACTATGGAACCCTCCTCAGGTCTCTCAGCTGTTTTATTTTATAAATGGGTGCCATAAACCCATAAACCTGACATAGGGAAGCAGTATTTATTGCCAAACCCTGAACAGAAGAGAAGGGATGAGACAGCTTTGTCTGGACAACCTGAAAGGCTGGAAAGTGGTACGTGACTGCAATACACAGGTTTTAAGAAAATTATAACATTTTCTACAATGCTTATATAAATACCTTTTTTTTTTTTTTTTTTTTTCATTATTTTAATCTTTTGTCATCTTTTTAGCTATAACACTTTGGTTAAATTCCCTTTGTTGAAATTTTAATCTGAAAACACTCATCATTGAAACAGTAGACAAGAAAGTAGTACATTTGTCTGTGAAGAAAGAGAATAGAAAATGTTCTTCACTGCCTCACTCTTCACATGCTTTAAGCTGTGACTAGTTTAAAATGGACTGGTGGCCCTTAGGAATGAAGATCAAAAATTTGCTGTCCTAGAGGGTGACTGAAGTATGTAATAAGGGCTTTTTTAAGTCAATATCTAGTATTATAAACTTCTTGTTGTCTGGGCTTAATGGCTGCATTTCAGTAGAAGGCATAGAAAGAATGTCTGATTGATCTTTACTTTCAGCTCTTTGGTGGCCTGGATAAGTCATATTGTAGCCTTTTTAGCTGAAGCTAACATAGAACCTAGTTCTCTCTCATGGCCAGGAAGATGCTGCAATGAGGTGTCTCATATAAAAGGTAGGAACGGGTGTTGCTTCTTCTCACACTTTTGAATGAAAATGACACGAATTAATATGCTTTGTACTGAATTCAAAGACTTGTGTACTGGTGGATGTGAGTGCATAGGGCAGTTTAGTCTCTTCAGAAGATGTCTAAACCTCAAGTTTGCATTTGCAAGTCGCTGTGATGGTCAGCTTATTCAGGATGGTAGCACCCTGTACATTCGTAAAGCCTTCAATGCCTGAGTAATTACACAGGCAAAATCAGAGGTGATATAGAGTCTTTTCCTAATACAGATCCCTGAAGTTAAATGAACCATACCCTAAGAGTGACTGTTTCACTCCATTGCCTGGGAAGGGAACTTAGCTGACAGAGATGCCCATTTGGTAGGTAGGATATGTCCCACTTTTGGTATCCAGAAGGTGTCTTTTTGGATCTTGTTCTTGAACAAGTAAAGTAACAGTACAAGAGCTGAAAGATATTTAAAGAGTAATAAGTGACAACTGGAAACAGAAATTTGAAAATTAGAGTCATGATGTCTGAATGACATTTGTTGAATTTCATTAGACATTCTTCATACTACAGAGCAGCTGGGCAAACTAGAAAGAATTCATTTACACAATGTATAAGCACCACATGGCCAAACAGCTCAACATCTGGAAGAAAGACAGGCGCATACAAGGTCAGGGTTTGGTGTAGGTTTTGTCTGAATTAGAAAAGTTTCAAAGGCTTAACTCAAATACCTTAAAATGTGGGCATATTAAATTGGTTTAGCTTAAAATGAGTTTTGCTTAAAAGTGAGTTCTTTAGTTTTAGTGATACCTGCTTTTGTTTAAATGAATCTGTTGATATGGGTATACAACTGATGGCTAGTTATGACATGCTGTTTACTAATCTGGGTTATATGCCTATTTAGCCTGAATTTAAATGTTTTTTACCACCTTGTTTTTCAGGGAGGTTTAAATCATGCCCACAGATTACACATAATTCAGTGATGCTCATCTGACAAGATAATTTAGTAAATGATCACAATATAGTTACACCTCTGAAACCCAGGAAATTAGCTCCTATACTGGTTTCAGTGTAGCATATATTCAAATTAATTAGGTCAGTTTTGAGGATAGTCTTGAACTGATAATAGATCTAAGAATAATTTAATACTAAATAAGAACAAGGGTGGTTCTCACTGCCTTAATTCTTACTACAGTCCCTGAATTGCTCCAAAAAGCCTTCTCCAGGAGCAAACTGCTTTAGAAAGGCTAAAGTCCTATGTGATGTAAAGCAAGTCAGTTCCCATTAGCCCTGACCTCTTTTATTCATAGAATCCTAGAACGGTAGGAATTGGGAGGGACCTCTGGAGATCATCAAGTCCAACTCCCCTGCCAACGCAGGAACACCTAGGGCAGGCCACACAAGAACAGATCCAGGTGGGTCTTGAAAGTCTCTAGAGGAGACTCTACAACCTCTCTGGGCAGCCTGTTCATAATTTCCTAATCTACAGATGGTATTGACAGGAATAACTAAGTTGTCTCAAACTAATTTGCATTAAATTGGTGGTTAGTTGGACCAAGTTGATATTGACTTATTTTTTTCCTTCAATGAAAGAATAACTGTTGGAATTCAATCTTCCCTGACAGCTCAGAAAGAGTGCCATCTGTAAAGTTTCAGCTATTTTTGATAAACTCATTTATTTATATTTAAAAGGCTCATTCATAGTGTAAGTTTTCATGTTTCTACTGTTTCTTTATTATCATGTTCTGAGGATTTATTTGACAGTTTTCAAATCTAGTGCCAAATTAATGTGATTTTCAGAGTTCATGAATTCGTTGTTATTCTTACTAACTTTTCAATATAACTATTCCTTGAAAATTACCATACTACATAATAAAAAAAAAATAAATATATATATAGCAACAGAAAACATAACGTGAAGGTCTAGGGTTGAGCTGTCCACTAGACAAATTACAGATGCTCACTATTAACCCCTCTCCCCTCCCATAGGGGAAGAGAAAGGGAATAAGGGAGAAAGACCTAGCAATTAGAAAAGGAAACTAGAACAACTTCAAGGAAAATCATCATCATAATAATAATATGTAAAATACACAAACCCAATATTGAACCCAGCCCCTCTTTCCCCGCCCCCAATGGCAATTACATCACTGTCACCACAGATGCTGAGGAGCAGGCACTGGGGAATTCCTACATTGGACTCAGCAGCAGATGGGAACCAGGTTCAGGATGTGGAACCTGAAACTGGATTCAGAAATGCACAGATTGAGATGAAAAGCAGAATGGAGTCCTCCCTGGGTGCTGGCCATTGAATTAGAGGCTTAACCCTCAGCTTTATACTGAACATGACACATATGGGCTGGAATACCTCGCTGGTCAGTTTGGGGTCATCTGCCCTGTCCGCTCCTCCCTGCAGGTGCAGCCATTTAGTTTCTGTGCCCCCCAGAATGGTACACAGATTTAGCAGTGACCTTGGTCTGCACACCAATCCTTGGTAGTAGTAGATAAGCATTGAGTGTTATCACTGCTAGAGGCATACACTGCCTATGAAAATAAGCCATTAATTTCAGACAGTACAGTTAGTTAGAAGAGACTGAGCTGAAAAGGAAGATCACTGAACAAAATTAGTTCTGTTCAAACTCAAGCCAGGACATGTAATCTGGATTCAGGGCTTCTTGTTGTTTGTCCCCAGTTTGCTTACTATGGGAAGTCACAAAGTCATGAGGTGAGAAAT
>JAAGNO010013055.1:0-24783 GCA_033439905.1 Ceryle rudis | reverse complement strand
TTTTTTACACTGAGGGTTGTGAGACCCTGGCCCAGGTTGCCCAGCAAGGTGGTAGATGCCCCATCCCTGGAACTATTTCAGGTGAGGTTGGTTGGGGCTCTGAGCAACCTCCTCTGGTTGCAGATGCCCCTGATCTCTGCAGTGGGGTTGGACTAGATGACCTCGAAGGGTCCCTTCCAACCCAAACCATTCTGTGATTCATTACATGAACAAATATGTCAGGAACAAAGTTTCTGTTACGGAAGTTGCGCAAAAATTTGTTTAATTCTAAGATGTCAAATTTCAAGTTTATTTCATCCTGTGTTAGACCCATGTAGATCTGGATTCACTTATCTAAATGTAGGTCCTGTGTAATTTTAAATGCTTGTGAGACATCCCACCTGCTGTTCCAAAAAAAAAAAAAAATCATTTCTTTTTCCATTTCAGTGTCATATGCTATCCCTGTGAAGATGCCCCAAATGGCTTAGGGTACCTAAGTACTCTAAAGTAGCTCAAGACTCCTACAAGTTTTCCTTGAATACTTTAAATGCTCTTGACACCAAAACTTTGTTGTCTTAATCCAGTGCTAAATACCATGCCTAAAATTCAGTGAGATCAATTCTGATCAACAAAACTCAAAACTTTAGCTTTGCAAATGTCCATCAATGTAGTTGTACTAATAACTAGTACAGGAGTAACAGGCTTAAACTAAGATGAAAGACAGCAGATCTAATTACTGTTCTTCAAAAATATGAAGGAGTTAAGTTTTTGCTTCCTTGAATGGCTTAGGGATAAAAGAGCCTCACAGCTCTTCAAATTTGGAAAGTAAAAAATATTGCTCTACGAATAATGATGAGCGGAACAACACTCAGTGTTCTCACACATAGCAAGATGTCATCACTTACTGAATCCAGTCTGGAACCTAATGCGGTCCTTTCTGGAGCCTGTTTTATTTATGTAACACAACATTTCATCCAGCCACGCTGCAAGGTCTCTGTGAGCCTCAGGTTTGTTCTGAAATATGGCAATTTGTGATTGTTAGAGAGATGAAATTTAAGATTCCCCCCTAGGAGTGGGACCATCTGCTTATATGATCTCATGGATAATGACCTCTCACATGAAGGAGTAAAGCCTTGCCCGCATGAGAAGTCCTCTCCTACACATCTGTGTCAGTAACGCACACTGTGCAGAAGCAACATATTCTGAAGGGGGATTTCTTTTTTAGGGGAACTTTATGCTTTTGTTCAGATCAGTGAAGCCCTTCTGTGTTTCCTTTCTGTTGGCATGGCACTGGACTACATGTAAAACTTAGTATCGTCTGGAAACTTTGGGATTTCACTGAATACTTGCTTCTCCAGATCACTGAGAAAGATGTTAAATAAAACTAGTTTCTGGATCTGTACCTGGGGATACTTCAGTATTTTCTCCATCCTGTGAGTGGCCCTTAAGTCTTATTTTTTGCTTCCTGTCTTTTAACAAGCTTTCGACAATTAAATAATGCTTCCTCCAGAACAGTGGCATCTTGGTCTTGGTAACCTTTGGTGTAGAAGAGCCTTTAATTAGTTTTTCTGTACTGATGGCCGTGTTATTTTATGTATACATGTATATTGCTTCTGACCTTAATTAAGGTGGTCAGATTTCCATGGCAGACACTATCTCATGACACTGTGTGAATGGCATGCAGCACAGACCAACACTCCCCAAGCAGTCCAAATATCCTTTTTCATATTACTGTCAGATGATCAGCTCACACTACAAGATTTTTAAATGCTGTGCTGTAAAACTTCAGTATGCCACAGAACTGCCCAGACACAAGTCTCTGGGACAGGGACATAGCCTTGGTTTCTATCAGAAAGTACAAAGTAGAAAAACACCTCAGGACCTTCTGTTCTTCAAACATGCACATGAACATGACTGCTGGAGTTCACCTCATTACTTTGTGATGACTATGGCAATTTTCAGCTTGAGTTAAATATGATCTAAGCAATTTAATTTGTCAATAAACATGGTGCCACTTCTCACCTCTGTATCACCACTGAATATCACAGTGCCTGTTTTGAATGCTGTGTGGAAGTGCACATGGAATATACTTTGTGGTGTCAATTAAACCATAACTTTTGCTTTTACCTCATCATTTGATCATTGATAACTCAAAGGCTCTGATGTGAGAAGTCTTCTGCTTTTATCACTCATCTTTTTATTGTCTTGGGGTTTTCTGGATAGTGTTAGGTAACTAATTATGGTTTTGATACAGTGGCTGGTTTCTAGGGATGGGTTCCATTTGTGTACAAAAGCAGTCACCCAGCCTGGATGGAGAAGATCTATCACCTGGGAGCTGCCACACTTTAACAAACTCATTATCAGCTAATCCAACCAAACACACAGCTGAAAGATTATTCACACCGGTTTTTAGACTTCTTTAATGCCTCATATTTTGATTTTACCATTTTAATTTAGACGACTTAGTCTATAGTAACTGATGTCATTGGTTATAGGGAATGAAACCTTCAACTTAAAAGTCAGTCTCTAGCTATGAAGTATAGGGTTTGTATTTCTATTTTGATTTGTGTGTTTTGTAGGAGGCAGCCTTCCTTTCAAATGTTCTTGATTTATTGTCACAGAAAAAATACATCTCTGATTTTGTAAAATGGAGAAAAGAAATATTTTTTTACCTTGACAGAATTCAGGGATAGATGGAGCAATTTTCTGAAGTGTCTTCCAATATATTTTACCTTGGGACAGAAAGTATAAAGGAAAGATTGCAAAATTCAGGGATTTTTGCCCTTATATAACTGTGTACCTATGTAGAAATAGCAACTGAAAAACAGTATATCCTAACAAATTAGAAGTGTGTTATATGGTTTCTAACAGTGCATCTAAGGTAGCTCCATGACCCCATTATCCAAATATCTGCAAACTTCCCAATATTTAATGATTCTCTCACAGCGTCCCTACTAAGGAGAGAATGTTTCTGTCCTCTGTCGGACAGAGAACTGTGAGGGGGTTCAAAGCATTGCCTTACAAAGACAACTGCACTGAACTTGGACAGCTGAACTAGTTCCTGAATTTGTTCCAACACACAGACTGCTGTGGCTCAGACCTGTGTGCTGTGTTCTTTAGCCCTCTCAGCTGTGAGGAAAGGAAATGTCCAGAAGGGAATACATCTCTATAACACCACAAGCAGTCATACAGATAGGCAGAGCTATGTAGCTGTATAGCTCTGCTAATGCAGGCATCACTCCTGGCTAATGCAGAGCACTGTCAGCCGGTCCAAACAAACTACACCAACTGCAGAACCTAAGCCAGGTTTTTCAGAGTGTGCCTGGGGATGCCTCCAGTTTACCTTGCAATTGCAGAGGTGGTCAAGGCTCTGTGGCTTGTGCCTTGAGGCATAAGCTGTCATAGCTGTGGAGCTTTTTGCCATCTGTCTTAAATCTAAGCCAATTTGGGAGCAGATTAGACCCATCTAACACAGGCTGGGGGTATTGAGTTCAGTGCAGAGCAAATCAATCATTTCCAAACCACAGCTAAAGAAGACAGTGGTAGTACTGCACTTCTTTTTGTATCAAGTTTAGAGGTGTTAATCAAAAAAGAGGAGGTGAGGTTTAATCTTCCTCTCATCCTGATGATATTCAGACTGACCATCCCAGGAGACTGCACTCATTGGCAGTCCATAGACAAGCCTGTGGTGATGGTCATCTACATCTACTCTATGTAAAATGTGAATCTGATGGGACAGAAAGCAAAGAAGTGTCCAATTCTGTGGCACTGCTATCTATAGGTATATCCTTGGCAAAGAGAAAACCTTGATTCTGTTTCTCACTTCCATGTCAGTTTGTGCGCTTGATCCAATGACCTTTACTGAGCTAAATTCAGCACAGCATGGCAGGGGTTTTATGTTGTATGAAGTAGTTATGGCAAAGTGTAGAATGGAGCAATGTTAACCAATAGTCACCATGACTGATCAGTTGTTTCTCTTGATCAGTGGTGGAGATTGCTGCTAAAATATTGCCATTTGTCCCTTTGCACAGCAAAAGTGGTGGTGGGGAGGGAGTTTTAAGGCATATGAATGAGATGAGGGCAGTAGGTTGGCAAATTGCTTGGCATGAAAGCAGGTGCTGGGAGTGCTGGAAGACAGCTATTGCTGGTGGTGGTGGCACAGGACAAGCAGGAAATGAGAGCCAAGAAGCAGCTGTGTCATGCAGAGTGTTTGCAGAGAGCGTGGGCTGTGCCAACATGAAGAACAGAGTAACGGAGAATTGGTGGCATCTTTCCTTGTTCCTTTAAGTGAAAAATGAGAATAGCGATCTTTGCAGACACTTAATCTTTCTTTTACTCAGTGTATGTATAATTTTAACTAAGAAACAAATGCTTCCCAGGCTGGGTCATATAATGGTAGTACTTCTGCTTTCCCCTTTCAGTGTTGGGTCATTTGAAAAAGCAAAGACCTTGCCACGAGGTTGCTATCCCAGCTCTGGTGTATTTTTGACATTTGTGACCTCACTACCAAGGCTGTTGCCACAGCTTCTCTTTGTCTCTGTGCCCCCCTGCACAGACCATGCCACATGATTTCCAAAGCATGCAAGAACCTCCATTCCTGTGCCAAGGACACAGAGATGATCAGCACTTCTGCAGGGCAACAGGAGTGGGTGGGTAAGTATCACCTGAGTGATTCTTAGTGTGTAAAGCTGGATACTCTGTACAGATATATGAACTCAGTTTTCATTTTCCAATAGAAGGATTTTCCTTGGACCTATTCACATTTTAGTTTATATAAAAGTCCTTCAAAACAGATGCTCATCTTGAAAAGCTTTGAAGAGATATCAGCAGTTAAGACAGGTGATGCTTAAGATGAATGGTTTTCATACCAAACCATGCTCATGGTGCTAGACATCTTCTATTCCGTGGTCTCTGTTAAGAAATTGGAGGCAATGAGGGGTGTACTGTGAACTCATTAAGCTTCCTATTTGTTCTTCTTCAGGTTGTTTCTCTTCTTCACTGGGACAGGAGTGGTATTCTTTAGTTTTAAATTTTAATTCTTAGTTTTTTAAGTCAAATTTCAAAACTGCAGAAATCCAGGTCAATCTCTACAGCTCCAGGCTGGCAGAGAACATAATGTTTGAGGCACAAAAGCAAGCAAATCAGTCAATTAGTCAGCCAGTCAAATGGTTAGTGTCCTTCTCTGGTAGGCAAATAATCCATAAAACGTCGCATCAAATGTTTTGAATCAGTGGGCTCCTCTTAGCTCACAGTCTAGTACAAGGTATGCTGGCATTTCCCTTTATACAGAGTAATATTGCTTGCTAGAATGGAAGACTTTGATGAAGAATTTTGGCAGTGTCTTGAGTTATAGTCAGCTGTCAATTATTATCTACAGTCATAGAGGTAGACACTTTCAGAGGACGTTAGAAAGATATTTAAATTGGGTGAGAGATGCAGTACCAAATGAGGGCAGGATTTTGAAATCTAGGGAATAAGGGAAGGGATGTGCATGATGACTAGAAAGCGTCTATCTCCAAACTGTCAGTGGCTGTTTAAACAACATTTAAGCTAGTTTCCTCCTACCTGGTGGGCACCAAAATCTTCCTTTTGGTGTTTAGTGAAGTCTGGTCCAACAACAGGATAGCGGGTCATCCTGCCAATTATTCAAACCCCTGCTAAATAACAAATGCAAAGCTGAAATGTTATGAAACGTTAGGACTTGTCATTGGCCAACATTTATATAAAGAGTAATTGTGGTTCTTGGTTTAGGAAAGTTGTAAACCCAAGATTTTCCCTCACCACTGTGCTTCAAACTACTTACAATACCTCTTCTAAAATATGTCAGATGAATCACCCGGAATTGCTGAGTTAGAGAGCAGACTTGATTGCTATTCATTGTCTAAGGTAGTATCCTATGACTGTTTCTTTGTACTTATTTCTTAAGTAGTCAATTTTGAAAAGTAATTACACTTCACAATTTGAAAATAGTTTAAAACAAAGAAACACTAAATTTTCTTCAGGAATGTTACCTCAGTTTTTTTTTTACCTAACTAAGAAATTTAATTTTACTATCTGCTTTTTTCCCCCTCTCTATAAAAATGTTTCTAAGTGCAGAAAAAATACTGGAATTAAAGCAAGTAGTTGTACAGTAGGTCCAGCAGTGAGCAGTGAGTAGCTGAAGCAGTAAGTTAGACATCAAAAAAGTCAACATTTCATTTCTGACCCTTGGGCTTTACCTTGTCACCAGAGGCAAGACTAAATTTTGCAGTGGTACGTGCTCGAGAGAGCTCTAAGCTAACTCTGAGTGAAAGCTGTATCTACAAAGCTTAATGCTGCACTAGAGACAGAGTTTGGCTTGGTCGCAGAGACTGTATATTGCTGTGAACATTGCTCTGAGCCCAAACTAAGCCTGCTTCTAGCTTGGGTTCAGGGCTGTACAGCCCCCACTATGCTACTTGTGCTCTCCTGGCTGAGAGGATCAGCGATGTGGTGGCTCTGCACTAAGTGCCCTGATACACTGCCAGAATATCCTGGGCACTCCACTGGCCTTCCGATCTTGCTGTTGCAGGTCTGCACAGCTCCACTTACCTCTTGGTTATGTGCCAAAGAATGGACAGGAAAGAGACATTTTTCTGGGCTTTGTTTTGGCGTCAATGCTTTTTGAAGGTTTTATAAATGATTTGGCCTCGATTTATGGTGAGCAGCAGTAAAGGACATCTCCATGACTCACTGTCCCTTTGTTGGTACCTGACCTTCCTATATAGTTATGCAGTGATCACTCATTAGCACATTAGCCGTTCTCCTTTGCTTTACAATGTGGCTAGTCAAAGATTTTTAAAAATAGATAATTTTCATAACCACAGTGCATCAGAGTAGAGTAACTGTCTTCCTTCTTTCAGCTTTGAAAATCATGTAGTTAATCATGGACACTTGGAAAGCTGTATTTCCAAATATCAGGCAGCTATTTAAAACTTGTGATCAGCTGTCATTGTGTCCTGATGGAGGCTGGATGGCTCTGAAATGTTGACAAATGCACTATTTGAAAATAAAAGCAAGTTATAACACACCAGACTGCAAGCATCTGTACTGTGAAGGCTGGATGCAAAGCTTAGAAAAGAAAGTGGAGTGGGATTGCACACTGACAGTTCTCAGGCGTTTTTATTCAAATGTTTCATTTAGGATGATTTGAGACCTCTATGATCAATGCCAACAAAATAAATAAATAAATGCAGACAGGCATATAAAAGCATGCAGCTATTGTGGGAGAATGACAAACAAATACCCACATATCACGGTTTAATGGGGGTCTCAGCTTGTCCACTGCCTTGGTGCGACAAGCTCTGTGGGTTTCTGAAGCCCATCAAAGCCATGCACTAACTCCTGATGGTGTACAGATGTGACCTCCCCAAGCATTTGCAAGTGCGTGCCTGTGTGCTCACACGCAGACGTGCGTATTCCTGTGCTCTGTGATTCTGTTTGTGAGGAAAACACATTAATGGAATATTAAACATAATGGGTAAACATCTGGAGAGCTGACGTGGCAGGGAAGGGAAAAAGCAGAAGACAGAGCCATTGCCTGATGCCTTCTCCCTTGTCCTCTGCCCCAGGACCCCGCTTTGGTACAGTTGTCTGTGCCCAGTTACATTCCAGTGAGGCCAAGATCAGCATTATCACAGTGAAGAGAACTGTGAAGCACCTCCTCATCATTCTCTCCTTCATAGTATAGCTCAGATGCCTGAATCACTCCTCTGTTTATGATCCAAATATCATACTAGCCCTCTTTGCCATGGACTGTTGGAAGATTCCACGGACCATTCAGCCGATCCCTAGTCACACTGATCCTTCTTCCATAAGGGCGCTTGAACGTCTACTCTCAGTTCAGCGGCATCCCTTCATACCAGTGCGTTGTGTCATGGAAATGTCTAAGGAAAGGCACAGGAACAGGTTACTTACCTGGTGATAAATTTCAGAATATTCTTCCAGCCAGCCAGGGGCTTCCTGTGGTGGACGTAGTATCTTTGTCTTTCACAGCCTTTTATGGATTTTTCTTCCAGAAAAGTCGTTAAATGTTTTTTGTTTTTTTTTTTTATCCTATGACATTATTTAGCATCTACTCTAGCTTGAGACAAAAAGAAAATCTGTAGCTTAACTCTGCACAGGGAGGAGGCATAACTTCTTGTGTTTGTTTTACACCACTTTTGATGTTGCTGTGCTTTTCAAGTGTGAATCTCCATGACAGAACTTCACTAGTTGAGACCATCACCAGCATTCTTCATTTCTAGTAATGTGTAACTTTGCACATGTCTCTGTTGATATGTGTTTTGAAAGACAATAGAGAGGAGTGTTGTACAGCATGTAATAGTGGTGTTACAGCAGCTTTGAAGGATCCTGAGCCAAGACTGTGGATGCACCGTGCCAGGCATTATACACAGATATAAATAGATATACAGAGCCTTGGTACTGAGGGTGAGTCTTTGCTTTGGGCAGAGTTCTCTTCAAGGGCAGGAAAAGCCAGAATGTTTTAAACTAAGAGGATTTTATGTTTCTGTATGGGTGTATCCTTGTATTTGTATTTCATAATAAGACTGAAACCTTAAAAAAGGCAGAGAAAAATGTAGAAAAAAAAAAATTATTAGACATGTTTTACAAGTGGAAAAAGAAAGTACAGAAAAGTGCATGACTGCCTGAGGTCACCTGACCTTTGATTTCCGATGTGATGAATATTTGTCGGAGAATTTTCAGAGTGGTAAGCTCCTGAAAAGGTGTTTCAGGATGCCAGGGAGTGAGTGTGGAAGAACCAGCATTCACAGAGGGGAAGGAGCACTTACAGCTTTCATGCTGTCTGGCAGGGCTCATCTCTCAAGGGAGAACACGAGGGGAGAAGGCTTGCAAGTTTGAGCAGAGCTATAGAAAATGACTGAAGCCTGGAGCTTGTAGGTCCAGCATAACATAGTCAAAAGACAGTCAAGGGCTTTAAGAGGCTCGTGACACATCCCCCTTTTTCCCTTTCACATTCCCGTGATATACCTTTCCTTCTCCTGATTTAAACTTAATTTCTGTTCCCTTAATATTAAGGCTATCAAATTTCATCAAAGAGGCTGCAACAATTCAGCAACTGCATGACCCAATTTCTTTGTCTCAGTCTTCATCTCATGTTAGGTATGAAAAGTGCTGAAGGATCTGTTAAAGAGGGGGATATAGATTAGGAAAAATCAGGGGATTAATCCTTTGGCCTGGTGGGTTTGACACTCATCAGCGTGGGTAAGAAATTTCTTCTGGTCCTGGAGGAGTTTTTAAATACCTTATACCACAGAAGTGATTAAGAGAATCCCACAGCTTTATGCTTAGGAAAAAATCTCCTGGATGATGGAAATTTAAATATAAAGCATAGACTTGAACCTGCCACATCCCATGGCGGTCCTAGTTGAGTATTATCTTTTGGCTTAAACAAACCCACCATCATAGTCATATTATGAATCTCCGGTCTCCCATTTTATTCCCAGTTGACAGCAATAAGCAATTCAACACAACCTGCAATATCTCCTCTCATCAGACAAGCCACTGCTGTAGGAGGCCATGCAGCCCTAATACAAAGGAAATAACACAAGCAGGTCAGCAATTGTAAAGGAGGGCCTTCAAGATTTGCGTTTCTTCAGCATTTTCTTCCTCACCATTATAATATCAACTAAGTTGGTATTAATGTGTATCACAGCATATGGACCAAACTAAGTAGTTGTCTTTTATATTGCAAGCTGTTGCAGTGCATAGCCCTTCTGAAAGAGGATACATGAGAGCAAGAGCTGTATTTGATCTTAACTCATCTGGTCTTACCGATGACTTAAAAACACCAGCAATGTACATTTTTAGTCAGGAAAAATCCAGACCTAATCTTTTATGTTCTTTGTTATAATCAAAATGAGACTGGTGTATATCTGTGTGACATGTTACTCTAGATTTTTTTCTCTACTTTGGCCCCTTTTTGTGTGTTCCATCTACTCCAGAACCTAAAACCAGATGGAAGCTTGCTGGTTCATGGACCACATCTTCCATTTAGAGTGTAGCACAGTGGCGCCTATGAGGCACACATTACAAAGTATAACTGTAATAATAGTTGACACTCCAGAAACTCAGCAGGAGTCAACCAGATTTACTTTTCCAGACATCTCTCCCAGTTTTTTCTTTTGAAATGTTTGAGTTAATCCCTGACATAATGGAAAAATAATCTTCTCACTTGATAAGAGAAAGAGTTTCTGGATTTGTGAGAAAGTTGTGCAGTAACTTAGAAGAAATCTTTTAGCAAAGACCTCACCATACTTCTGCTCTTTGTCACTGTGAACATGGAAGCTGTTTGGTTTTTCTACAGCAATCATCGCTACATGACTCTAATAATTTCAGTCAATATAGCTATAAGAGAGAAAGACAACATTTGTCAGTCTCAGTCCCAGTGTGAAAACAGAGAGGTTTTCAATCAACTTTGAAATTGATTTATATAATCTGGTTTGTGGTCCCCTTTGTAAAAATTTATCAATCTGTACCAGTGCTTAAAATGAATATACATCAAATCAAATAAATTTTTTAAAGCAGCGTATGGGAATTGCATGGATTTTAACTAAATCAGTTCAAAAAGTGTTAGTTGAATTGGTGTAAGCTCTGCATGTAGCTAGCCCTTAGTGACGGAGTTAATCTACAAGGCTTTAATGGGGACTTTGCTTCGTCTTTTATCTTTCTACCAAACCAGTAGAAATTAGTGGTTGTGTTGTGAGGTGACTCAACAAAAATAAGACAAAAATAATTAATCAGTTGGAACAAATCTTCATCTGCATAAGTGTAAGCAGATTTCCTGAAATAAACAAACATAACCTAAAGCTTCACTAACCTGTTGCTCCCACATCAGCAGGTGACAGCACCCAGCCTTCTCACAGAAGTGACAATCGTCCTGGTGACTCCTCATACATTGCTTTCTTCAGGAACTTGCCTAACAGAAGAGAAAGAGAAGATGGTGTTAACTGCTAGCCAGGAGCAAATCTGCATGTATCTGGGTCCCTGGTTCATGCATGGAAACTCAGTGTTAGATGGTGATTACCCACTTTAGTTTGTGCACCGTATCAGAACAGCTGAATTAACTAACTTGGGCATCTCATGGCATTGCACAAATACCCTGCTGCGATGGAGAGTATTGACAGGTCTCTGATTTTGGGATAGCTCATCCCTGTGTAAGTTACAGAAGGATTTTTTCTTTTTTTAATGTGTACCTGTTGAAGAAGAGTTTCCCCAGGAATGAGAAAAAACAGAGATCTACCCTGGCACGTTACCTCCCTTTTGACATATTTCAGTTTGTAACTCCCAAAACATCACCTGTCACAAGGCCAGGCAGCTGAAGGAAGACAGGCAGCAAAACCAGAACTAATGCAGTTATGGGAACATACATAGAAGTGGAGGACTTTCCACAGCTAATCAGTGTTCTTTTATGACCACTTTCTCCTGAAGATGACTCACATGCTCCACACTAAAACAGGTATGTGTATTTTAGGTGACAGAGGCGTTGGAAAGCCCCAAAACTATTCTTGGTTCTTCTATTGACATCCTTGGTGGTCTGTGAGAATATCCTGATTCCTGGGAGAAAAGGGGCTGCTATTTATATCTGAACTTCTATTTGAAGTTACTATTGTATATACAGAAAATGCAGAGAATAATGGTAAGGTCAGCAATAAAAGTAATTTCAGTATTATATCATAGAAGGGGCCCTGGACACTGATGAGACTTTGATTTCCCCTATTGTAAACAGAATCACTGATTGAGATTCAAAATATTTTGGTGTAAGTACGTAAGAGATGACCTCAGGCCTGGATCTACCTTCTGTGTTCAGAGGTGATATTGCATCCAGCTGCTCATTCCCACATCCCTCCTTGTTTAAAGGTGGAGCAACAGGGTGCAGGCTGCAATGAGTATCCCTTTGCCTGGCTACAGAAGCAGCAACCTTTGGGAGAAGGAAAGAACAGAAAACTCCACGTGATAAGAAGTTTAGCTTGACTCAGGCCCTTTGAATCCTAAATTTAGATGTTTAAACTTTTAAGAAGGGTATGCCAAAAAATATAATTACCTGTAATGTGGGAGAGTAAGAGCTAATTAATCAAGCCTTTTCTCTAGAACAACAGAGTTTATAAACTCTCCGCATACAGTACTCATCGCTGTTATCGTTCAAGTGAATGGTTTAGATTTGTTCTGGGCACTGCTTCTGATTCTCCCAAATGCATGTGTCTTGGTAGAGAAGTGATGTGCTAGGGTTTGGATTCTGCACAGTTGGAGGGTAGATCTATTTTGTGCTCATCAAGTACATCTGGGATGCAGAATTTTCATAAATTTCATAAAACTATCATCTAGATAGAAATAAGGAAACAACTAAAAGTGAATATGTATATTTTTTCCCTAAGGATCTGCTGAAACTAAGGTAAGTTTTTCTAAACATGTAATCTCATGGGGATTTCTGTTCGTTAGTTTGTTTGTTTCAATTTGCAAGAGATCATTTGTCAGAAATTAATAGTACAATAGTCAAATGCGTAACTGAAAAGAGCTAGAGGGAGTCTATAGACATACAGAAGCAGTTTGGACTCATGAAAGCTCAAGATTAACATGTGAGATCCCTGAGCTGCATCTGCAAAGCCAAGAAGCTGCCCAGCAGAAATGCCTCAGAGAAACTCCATCACTAGTTCTGTCTCTTGAAACATGCTCAAGTTATATCCTACAAGCAGCAGCACTTCTTATATCCACACAGATATTCTTCTTGAGGCTTGTTCTTCCATTTCAGGGGGGAGAAGATACGTATCTTATGTGTTGTGTGCAGTAGACTGACCTGGTGTGAAGGCAGCATAGCTGGACACAGCCCCAAAGAAGCAAGGCAGTGAAATGCCAACCTGCCTGGCAGTTACTGCTCTCTTGCATGAACCAGGCTAATTCTTGGAGGGCAAGCCCTGGACCAGGACATATAAACCTAGCAAGAACCAAACTGACTTTATATGCATCTGCTAGAGCCTCTCTGCAATCTGCCTGGCAACCTGACCAAGAGGTCCTTGCGCAGACAACCTGCAGAGACAACCTAAATAGATGGCTTAGTAGCTACGGTTCCACGTCACCTGAAGCCATTCCTAGACAGTGCTGCCCCTGTGTCACGGATCCAGCCTGGTGCAGTGTTAGGTCAATGGGTTCAACAGGGCTGTCTGTGCATCCCAGGCACTATTCATCCAGCATGCAGAGAGCTGAGCATGAGCTCTGTCTCACCTTGAACAGTACTGTCTTTTTTTTTGCTCAGCAAGTTAAAGCCATCTGGAGTTAAGTTGAATACCAGTTTTTTTGTCTTAAATTTAAAAGGACTATTTAAAAGGATATGTTGAATCTCTTGCCACAAAGCCACTGCAAAACTCGCCACCAGGCCCTTGCTCAGGATGGCTCGCGGCTGCATGTTGGGACTGATGCTTAACTGAAAGAGTTTTAAACCCCTCTCTTAAAGGGGGTACATTCCTCAGTTGGCTCTAAAATGGAAACAGTAGTGTGGCTTCATACACATTATCAGTTATATCACATCCTAAATATGGTATATGTTTAGAAGTGGTGAACAAAGTCAAATAAACTATAGAAAGAAAAAATCCTTCCTATAATTAGAGACAGACTGCAATAGATTCCATCACACAAATAAAACATAAATGCTAAGTGAAACAATATCAAGTTTAATGATTTATAACTTACTATTCTATATCTATCCTGTAACATCGAAACTATTGCACGTATGTGAAAACAAAAGAGGAAACAATTTACAAAAATACTGGTGATTAAATAGCAAAGTGCTTGCTGTTTTGATGCCAAAGCATGTAGATTCCTTTCTGATAGGTTGTCTCGCTGGGTTTCATCCCTATCTCTTTTTGTTATTATAGATATCCTTGTATTTCAGCTCCAGCCTTGCAAAAATACCCCAATGGAAATGCTGGCACATAGGAGTCCTTTAGAAAGGTTGTTTTGTTTAACAAGATGTAGGTAATATACCTATGCCATTTTAATATTTTTGAATCTTCTACCCGATTTAGTACTTTTCATTCTTCCCAACATTTAAATAAACCTTCATTTTGTTTATCTCTATTACCCAAACATTAGCCTGATGAAACCAAAATTCCACTGTGTACAAGATGCTGTGGGCAAAATCGTAGCTCTTTTGAAATCATTGCTTACTCAAAATTTAAATGAAAATGGTTATTTCTGAAGCTCTTAGGAGAAAATCTTGTCTTGCAAGGTACTGAAATAATTTGAATTGTGACAGTAAACGTCAGCCTCCATGCTGCCTCAAAAGCAGTTTAATGTTCTTCTGATATTAATGTCTACTATTAAAAATATAAAGTCTATCACTTCTTCCAGTGTGAAGCCAAAAATAAAGCAGGCCAGACCCATTTATCCTTTCATTGCTGTTTTGAACTTTTGGCTTGCTCTGCTGAAGAAAAAAGGTACAGTTTTCTTTTAAACATGAAGCTTAATGTGATCTTTGATCTTTGCACTTCAAAAAGTTTTTTGCCTGGAACAGTCTTGCACAGATGAGTTATAAATCCCTGAAAACAGAAATTTATAATGGAAAAGCTGTCACCACATTAATTATGGTAGCATAAATGTCGTGCTGCTTGTACAGTTAGTCTTTACTGCTTAAAAATAAAAACAAGGAGAAGAAGATAAGGAAGATGTTCTGACGTGGAGTCTATCCTCACAGTACTCAGTGTCAAATGGTCAATATTTAGTCAACTCTGTTTTATAAAGTGATAGCTGTAGTGCATTCCTTTGCCTTTTTTTTTTTTTTTTTTTCTTTTGAGAACTGTCATTTGTTGGTGTATAAAACATACATTTCCACCAACAGCTAGGAGCTGGAAAAGAGTGAAGATTACATATATAAAAAAGCTTCATTGCGTGATAAAAAATATCTCAGATGTTTACTTAGAAAAGCCATTAACTGGTTTACTTTTTATTTATTTATTTTTTTGACTCTGCAATCTTTGTCAGCAGTTGGATTCAAAGACTTTAAATTTAAAATTCCCTATCGAACTCCTGTAGGTCTTGTCTTCCTTCTGATTGCTTCTGGGCTTGTGATGACTCTTTAGGCTTTAAATGAATTTAGAGGAGAGGAGTCACTTAAACAAACTGTAAATGATCTAATATGGCAAACTTTGGAGGCATTTAATGGATTGTGTGTTTGTGTTTGGTTTAGACATGATAGTGAGAGTGTATGTTGTAGCATATTAGTATGTATCTATTTGGCGCAGGGAAAAAGCATAAATCATGGAACAGTACAAATTTCGTGATGATAATCTTCCAGGGAGTATCCAAAGAAAAGTCTAAAGGAAAAATGGTCTAGTGATACAGCATGCTGAGCTGAAAGGTTTTCTGTACTTCAAAAGATATACAAAAAGCATAACAAATAAAAAAATGCTTATGAAATGGAAATAGATACCTTTCCTGCCACAAAGTACTATCGTAAAGCTGACACTGCAATCCAAAGATTTTGGCCTTGCCTTGGTTGCAATATTTGTGATCCACAGAATTTTAACTGTTCACGGCATATGTATTTAACCCTTTGCATGGTTCAGAATGTGACAGAAAGATCTTTTAATATCACTGAAGATAAACAGAAACAGAGCATCTAGCTGTAGCGGTCCTGTTTTGGTACCTGTTAAGATGCTGGGTGTAACACAGGAAAAAAGACTTAATTTTGTTTGGTTTGGTTTGAGTTGTCCCAGACTTCATTCTGTGAAGTCGTCTGTGCCATTCTCTTTCTTCATATTTGTGTCATAATCTTCTTTTCTTTTTCCAGCTCTGTTTTAAAACACATTTCTTCCTAACAGACAACTGAACATTAAACCTCCCATGGAACGATATAACTGTAGGAGTCTGAAGAGGGAGCAGCCCTTCTCAGGACTGGTCCTGGATGATGTTATGGGATCTGTCAGTACTGCCAAACATGTTCCTCTTATTCCAAGCATTGCTGGGCACAAAAAAACTGTTAAGTGCACGTTGAAATTAAAGTGTTTTCATCATTATCATTTCATTACACTACATTTTGACTGGTCTTCATTTTCCCTTCTGTATGTCATAACACACAGATCAGCCAAAAACAACACTGAAAAAATGCTGTTACTGTTGGCTCTGGTCACAAACCAGCACAGGCAAAATGAAGTGCACGCCTACCATTATAGGCAAAGCAGCAAAATAGTAGTGTCTTCTGAAGAAATCCTTAATTCTTCCCCCTGGTACAGGAGGTCTCAGTGATATCTGCCATCCTGGGATCCTGCCTTGGTATTGCCTCTAACAACGTGCTGTGTGCTCGCAGAACAACCAGATAGTGTTTTAACAGCCATTGCTTTAATATTTCTGTTTTACTTGAGGTGGGAATTAGGCCTTGCTCAGATATTGGGTACTTTCCTCTCTAAAGAAAAAGGCACCTATAACTCAGAGCAATTAATGCATAATAGTACTTCATTGAAGACAGAGCACTTTATAGGCCTCAAATAAATCAAACACTGAGCTAAAGGCTATAGAAAAGCCCAATGAAATCTATAAGTTTCTTTGCCTTTGATAAGATTTTATCTTTAATTAACAAATTCAAAACAACACACCTCCTTTTTTTTTCCTTTTTTTTTCTTTTTTTCTTTTTTCCTTAGCGAAGGCAAGACCTTGCTTTTGACATACCACAGCAAAAAAACCCATTTATTTCAGGATCCAGATTTTGCAATTTGGGTCCATCTGTGATAAGAACAGAGTGTGAACTCATGGAAATGCTTGTGTGAATTTTTAATAAATTGTCACTAGCCCATTATGATACAAGCTAGAAAACTGCTCATACATGCAGCAAGCAACTGCCATACACAAAAGAGATGCTTCCCTAGCACAGAGTCCATCCCAGTCCAGTCCAGAGCTCTCCAGTAAGGTGCAGAGAGTAACAACTCCCCGTAGCAGCATTTGACTTCATCTCACAGAGCTGCTGCAATGTTAATAATAACAGGGCATGTTCAGAAGCTTTAAGTTCCTAAGGACAGGACACAGAACAGCAAACACTGTGAGAAGCATTTGTATTCAATCTGGTAACCTGATTAAAACTAGTTAACTTATTTTCAAGCAAAAAAGATTGCATGCTAAACAAATGCAAATATTTGTACTAGGTTAAATATGCTAAAAAAGCTGTAAGGTCTTAAAAAAAAAGAGACATATCATTTCTTCTGGTCCTCAAATGATTCGCACTGATTTTTCTGTTTTTCCAAGGAAATGAGAAAATAAAAGTTCATTTTAGGTCAAAGTCATTTTTATTTCATTATTTGATCATTTTTTGGCAACCAAACCATACAAACAGATATTCACATGGCTCTAGTTTGTAGTTCTGGTGATGGCCATTTTCCAAGATATATTTGGGAAACAGGCTCCCACAAGTCAATTTATTAGGAAGGGAAGTATATTTGGGATTTCATAATCCTTTCTTATTTTACTCTTGTATTCAGTGTTCAGGACTGCAAGGAAGGAAAAAACGAATCTCTTTAAGATGAAGCACAGAAATTTGAACTTAATAATGTGAAGAATGAAAATTCTTTTTCTGGGTATAGCTTAAACACTCCTTTAGTAAGTCTTGTGGACACACAGTAATAATCTGAATTATGTTAAGATATGCAAATAGTTTTCTATGGAAACTAGAAAAAGCTGCAAACTTCAAATTCCAGATGGAGTTCTTATTAAGGAAACCTTGTACTTTTCAAAATCCTATTCCTCCATCTGCTTGTAATATCTTTCGAATGCCTCTCTGTATATTTGTAATGAAGATTTCTTTGGGTTGTATTCTTTATTGTTTATTGCAGAATTCCAGTCTTTCCCCAAAAACGCAAATATTCACCTTATCATTCAGTAAGGACTAAATTCAGTTTCTTTGCTGATCTGCGCAGGGGAAAGTGATATAATTGCAGCATCTCAGCAAAAAAAATGGACTGTTTTGCTTGAAACTTTCTTCTTCCTCAAACCCTCTGCAGAGAGAACTTTTATGCTGGGGCCCCTCGCCTATCCTTGTGGTCTGACTCATTCTGACTCACTGAGTTTGAGAAAGCAGTCAGCTTTAGTCCTTTCTGGAAAAGTGCAAAGAAGGAGCAATCCTGCTCCAGATAAATGCAAATAAGTAAGCTGCAAGCATCTGGGAAAAAGCCATTAGAGAAGTGAGAATTTTTTTCTTGTCATCCAGTATTCAACTGCCGTGTAATTTTGCTTGTTGCTTTATTTATTTTTTTTTCTCCTGACTTAGGGAATTAAGTTCATAGGTTGTGAATTCAAGCTCAGTACATGATTTGAGTAAATAATAGGCCACATTAGGTTAAATTTCTATTTCATACTGTTGTTTGGAGATGCTTATCCAGTCATTTCAGTTTAAGAATGCAAGGAATTTCATTGACTTCAGTACATTTTTCAAGAGCATTAGCTTAAGCCTTGGCTGATTTACTTGGAGAAATGTTATGGTTTCTCAAAGAACATTCTTGCCTCTCACTTTATTTGCTTGCATGTTCCTGAGAAGATAATGCAAAAGCTAGAGTTTCACGCTGCTGATATAAAAAAATCCAAATCAGTATTTACTAGAAACTGCTTCCAGTAGGTGACAGCTTTTAGCTGGGAACATCGCAGAGCTGTAGTAATAAAATAACTGCACCTGTCCTGAGAGCAACAATGGAAGGAGCGTGCTGGCTGCTAAGGAACCCTCAGCCATTCCAGCTTCCATAGGGTGCATACAGGTGGCTGTTCACTGGGGATCCCCCACTTGGAACTGGAGGTTGAAATATTGTATTTTCCAGGTATAAAAGCAGTATTTCACGCAAATGTAAAGCCTGAAAACTCTGCAGTCGCCAGATGGTGTCAGTCTTGTATTGAAGCTTTATAATTACTCTCCCCCAGTGCTTAATATATTGACTATAATAAATTCTGCTACTCGCATTTATTTCTTACCTGTGCTTGCCCAGAAAAATGAAGAAGAAAATAAAAATAAAAGGAAAAATATAAAGAAGAAAAAGGAGTGACTTGCCAAAGTCTGCTATGAGCAGGTCACACAGACTGTCCTTGAATTGCAGTGAATTTCTGCAGAGTAGAATGCAAAATCTGAATTTGCTTTTAAAAATTGCCTGATCTGTCTCACTTGATTTTATTGTCAGAATGACCGACTCCCACAGAAACACTTCTTATCAGAGAGAGAGACACAGAAGATAAAGAGTGCCTGCAAGATTTTAAATGGACTAAACCTGCTTAGAATTGGGGAAAACAACAGCAGTAAATGACAGACCATTTTAAGGCAGGCACCATTACCAATAAAAAAAAATAAACCCACCAAGTCATTATATGCAGACCCACAACATCACTAAAATGGTAATTATTATATAATCCATTAGTTAATACAAACATTATGGGCTTTTGGATGAGCTGTAAAACCAAGTTCTTGGCTACTTTTAACTTCAGAAGTGTTTTGGCACTTTGGCCAAGAGCTGGGGTGTTAACACGAGGGCTCTGGCCAAATTCCATTTGGGTAACTATATTTTGCCTAACTGACATTTGCATGTAATTTAGTTAGATATATTATTATTCCTTGCCTGTCTCATACTGTAGTACAGAGCTTCTGTATTAAGAGCTGCTGCTGTCTTGCCAGAGGTTTTAATAATCCAATGACTGGTGAAAGGATTCCTTTTAGTACCAGAACGGGGACTGCGGTCAGTGCTTTGGGAGTTTGGAGTGAAAGTGCTTTATAGATAAATGTCCATAACCAAAGCTTTGTTTCAAATGTTGCAGATACCCTGGAAGCCTTGGCGTTTGCTAGCGATGCTGAACTCCTGAGAGTGCTGACAATATTTAGCAAATTGGTTAGCATCCCTGCCAAGCCTTGGACAAATAAACCGAGAAACTTGCTAAGAGGGCTCAAGAAATATATGCTGTGTGTCTTTTTCTTAGTTGAATTTAAACTATTTATTTTAATATCTATCTACTTAGTGGTCTATCCAAAGGCTGTACAATGCTTCAAGTCTGAGGAGCTTCTCTTTCCAGAAGCAGACTTGACAGGGTCACTTGACTGTTCTCCTGTAGGGGTTTGTGTTGTGACTGCATTATTGTTTTTCAGACAGGGTGTTTTGGAGGGTGTCTTTAGGACATTTTTCTCATCTCCTCTGGAAGATTACTCCCTTATGGGATCCTCTGGAATAGGAATGTTTTGTTGTCTGTCTTTCATGTACATCATCTTAAAGAGTGTGGCCAGGATTGTTTTAAGGAAAGGCACTCATCATGGCAGCCAAAGTTCCTCAGAGCATGGTTTTGCAGGACATTTGTTGGGGTAGTCTGTTCTGCACAGTGGTGCTAATATGGATGAAAAGCTGCCCTTGGCACCTATCAGAGAGTAAGCCCAAGTCAGTGCAGTTACTGCTGAGTCCTGCAGTCCCTCCTGGAATTCTGATGGGCCATGTGTACCAATAAAATGATCATGGCCACAGTGAGGGTTGGGGTGTTCTCCTGTGACTGCTCACAACGTCTGTTAGCCCAGCCTGTGGCATGTGTTTGACTGAACCACCTTGTGGTTGTGTCCCATTGTTAGGATTGTACTTGGCTCCACTCACTACACTCAGTCCTGGGAAACCAAGACAAGGGGAGAAGAAGACGTATCAAAAATTTCCCTGCCCCATGGATTACATACCCTGTTCTGCCTACAGCAGCCTGGCTAGTTTGTGCGGGAAAGCTGAAATCTATTTGCTCTGTGTAACAGTCAGGGACTTTGGGACCTCTTTAAGACTAAGCAGGCCATGGAGTTGGAAAATCCTCTGACCACTGTGGTCTCACAGCTTGCATTCATCAAGGCAGAGGACCCCTCCAAAATTCTGCAGCTGCTTTCCTTCTCCTGCTGTAGTGAACCTCTTTGCTAGTCTGGATTCAGTTTGTTCATTTTATGCCTCAGGAAAAATGACACCACCTCTCTTTTTAACAGCCTGACATCGGTGGGGTCTTCCCATCACTGACAATTCATAGGTGGCATCACCATATGAAACATGGGAGTCAGAGATGAAGCCATTGGTTTCCAGTTTTCCCTCCTGGATCTTGCCCCTGTGAAATGGGTTGTTCTCCTCCAGCAGCAATGACCTCCATTCCCCCCACCCTTCTATCCTTAAAAAACATTTTACTAGGCTTGGCATTCTGTTAGTGTTCTGTCTCACTAAAAATGTGATGAAACAAGCAGTGAAAGCTGGTACTGTGTTGTATATAGAGAAAAAGCGATACTTCATGATTTTTATGATGCAAAACATCACTCCCAGTGGGTAGCTCTCAGTTCATCATGCTTGTTGCTATGCAGAATCTGAGGAAAGGCTGGCTCTCACACAAATGAGTTTACAATGTATTTTATGTGTTATAAAGTCAAAAGAACAACTTGTTTCCAAATGAAAATAAATACAAAGAAAACCAATTATGCAGAATGGAAACCAGATGATTCCAATTTTCCCTTTTGCTCTGCTGAAGTTTGATTTCTTCTCCCAGGCGTGCTACTCTAAGAGTTATAATCTACTAGTACCCTATTTGTGGGTTTAGTGGCTACTTAAGAGTCTTAAGAAACCTTTGTCTTTCTGGATTACTTTTTCCATTTAGTTCATAAGCCTAAAAAAGGGTTTTCCCAACTCAGTTGTACTCTTGAATCCATGAGGAACTTAAACAAAGGGGTATATTCTGTTTCTGCCTTACTCTGATGCAATTCCACAATAACTCCCTTCACTTCCACGTTTACCTGGATCTACATAAATGTAAATCAGACCAGAATTTAGCCACTAAAAATGCAGCTGATTTAGACATTGGCTTAGCATGGCTGGCATGAACGATTTCACTGTATTTAGAGATCCAGCCAGCTGTCTTCCAACTAAATTTCCTTTAGTCTTTTTTTTTTCTAATATATCCCCTGGTGTTAATATGGGCTGTGGTGACGAATTACCTTACCTAGCAATGCAGGAGGTAGAGTGGCAGAAAACATTGAAACACTGGGAGAGTGTTGGCTAGTGCTGACGGTAAAAGTACCATCCACACCCTGCAAGCGTCTGAATCAGTGTAGCCATAAGACATTTCCAAACATGCAGTATGAATTAGAGAAAGGTTCTTTTACGTCCTTGTTATTGTCATTGCTGTAGAGAAAGGAAATTAGCAAATTGAAATCAATGGTCCTTCCCAGAACAAGGTCTTCCTTATCACAGGACATGCCACGCTTATCCCTTGTTACATCCCAGCTCACTTTTGGCTTTCACAAGTCATAATGAACTTATCTGTGATTTTTTCACGTTTACTCAAGCACAACTAATGCTTGGGTGGTGCCATGTTCCGGGAGATTTGTAAAGTAAATGAGAGAGACCTTTAATTACATGGTTAGTTTTGGAGCTTTTGCTTTTCACAGCCTTTGCTATAAAATCTGCAGGCAGCAACTTCAGCCCCATTCAGAGCCCTTTGTGCTCTGCTGGCAATTCAAAAGGTCAAAAAAGCTGCCATTGGCAGCTAACTGAGGATTTTTCTGGCTGCACATTGCCATTTGGCTACACCCCTTTGTGGCCAGAGGAAGATTTGCCTGTATATTTTGGGGTAGTTTCTGTAGGGAACATGGAGGGGAATGCTGGCCATTCAGCATCCAGATCATACTGGGGATAGAGTAAGTATGGAACAACCTCTTGAACAAGGAAGTCGAAAGAAGTTTCTCCTCCTTTGCTACAACATGGCTTCTTTGAATCCTTGTTGGAAACAGACAAGGAAGGAGCCTCATATATATGAGGCTGTTACTAAATTTTTAATTACTTCCAAGAAAACATAAAATTATTTTTCTCTCTAATGGCCTCGAACGACCATGGTTTGGTTTCTTTTTAAGTTTTTAAAGTAAAAAGTCTAAGCAGAATTGATGGTTTCTTTGGAAACATGGATCCGTGATGTCTTTTGTTTTTATAAATTCTTTTGTTACAGAATAATTTTGAGAACCTTGGAATTTCCAGGTTAACTTCCAGGAATCACAGAATCATACAACGGTTTGAGTTGGAAGGTACCTTTAAAAGTCATCTAGTCCAACCTCCCTGCTGTGAGCAGACTGCACCTTTACAAAGCTACAAGGAAGAGGGGTTTATTCTGAAACAGTGGACATATATTTATTCTGAATTTCTTTGACTATTTTTGGATGACAAGGTAATGGACATGAATTTTGCTTAGTGCTTACACAAAAAGTAGAAGAGAAGAACATTGTTGCTTTTTTTAAGTGTTTCCTTGTGGTAGTGGTAAAAGATATTGTAAAGGTTTTTTTCAGTTATTTCTTGATACCTCCCTTAGTGGAAGTTTTTCCCACCTTCTCAGCATGGTTGAGCAATGAAGGCACAAGCCAATAGGCTCATTATTTTATTTTTATGAGATCTGAAAAGGGTAGAAGAAATAGGATACTGTCTACCAGGTGATTGCACTGCCACTTACAACTTAGTCTTGGTGAAGTCAGCACTGGAAAATTTTGCAGAAGAGACCTCTTTCCCTTTCACAAGATGGGACATATGTGCAAAGTAAATGCTTTTCCTGTCTTTTCAGGGCTCTGACACATAAATATTTCTCCCCTTTGCAAAGGGAGGGTGATATTATTACTATGAAAATTGCAAAGTAGGACAAAAGGTTATGAGATTGAAAATGAGATTGAATAGCATCTGTAGGTAAACTCAATCTTTTCTTGTCTTTCTGTGTTGTGATTAGACAAGAAGGCCAGTGGACACGTATTTTTCATCAGGGAGGTAGGTATATTTGCAGCACAATCTTCATAATTTTCATATTGCTATCATAGGATTATTAAAATTAGAATGGTGAAAGAAATCAGTGTACTAGTCTTCACACTGATCATGGAGCTGCTGCTTTCAAACCAAATACTCTGCCGTAGTAGGCCACTTGATATACCAGAAGTCAGCCACAGTAATGTTTACAGAACAGTCAGGCAACAATACTACTCTTAAATTATCTTAAGGGGCAAGAGACACAAATGGGAACACAGAAAGCTTCACCTCAACATGAGGAAACACTTCTTTACTGTGAGGGTGATGGAGCACTGGAACAGGCTGCCCGAAGAGGTTGTGGAGTCTCCTTCTCTAGAGTCTTTCAAAACTCGCCTGTGTGGCCTGCCCTGGGTGATCCTGCTCCGGCAGGGGGGTTGGACTCGATGATCTCCAGAGGTCCCTTCCAACCCCTAACAGTCTGTGATTCTGTGATCCGTGAACAAGGGTAAGAAGCCTGAGTACAGGTGAGAGTAAGTAGCTGAGTAAGGGAGAAAAGAAGGAAAATGAAAGAACACAGAAATAAAGATGCAGATATTTGGTGTAAAGTTAGTTTTAAGTTTCAGTGCAAATCACTGGGACTATAATGGAAGTGGAGAAACTTTCTAAATTGTGAGCTAGAGTATTTAACACATCTTTTTTAATTCTTTCCATTATTAGTATCAAGGTGATACTAAAATGATATCGCTCTGATATGAAAATTGGGTTGACTGGTAAATTCGGATACTTTTAAAAGGAATATTATTTAAATGGAAACTTGTTTAAAGTATTTCTGCTTTTTACTTGTGTGTTGCCAATCACCACTGAAACAGACGACATTTAAAAAAAAAAATGAACTAAAACTTATTTTAAATTATGCCAACACTGATTTTGAATTTTTGGCAGAGTCCCAGAAAGAATTACTTGAGTTTTGCACACAGATTTTTAAGACTCTTATCTGAAATTCATAAATATAAGTGGAAATTTAACTTTTTTGAGGTAATTGTGT